>SNQJ01S0034213.1:32043-45906 GCA_010110895.2 Picea sitchensis | reverse complement strand
CGTTTGGAGTAAATGAAGGTGAGACGGGTTGGTTGAAACCTCTCCTCATTCATTAAGTGTAAGGTATGGAGGGCCTGGCAAGCTGTCTGCCCGAGAGGGTCCTGTGTACCAATCTTTTCCAGAGAAGCCATGCCGAGTCCTCGACTAGCCTGAGAGGTCTACACACGCCAACTCGGCATTTAATGGCTCAGCTACTCCCCTTGCAGGAGCCATGCGCAGTTAATGTGGTGTCTGACGAAGAATATCCGTCCGAATTTGGTTGAAGAGACACCAAGCCTCAGATGACTGGGCACGCCTCTGTTAGGCGAATTTTTCTGAGTATATAGACTCAGTCTTTGTATTTTGTAAGGATCGATGGTTGAGAAAGACTCCCGGTTTAAAGCTTTAATGAAGCATTGTTATTCTGGTTATGCATGGACTCTTGAGAGTTCTTACCTTATGAATGTCAGCTTCTTTCACGTCTTTGTTTACACTGTATTAGAGCAGCTCGGAATTGGAGGATCCAGTCGAGTTGTAACTGTTATAGGATGATGTAGGTTGGATCACTGTAACAGTTGCATCGTTCTAATCGGTCTCTGTGATTTCCTTAGCATTGAACGACTTGGAATTGGAGGATCCAGTCAAGTCTCCCTTTCAGTTTCCCGAAGCCCTGAACCAAGAGGATCTTGCATTCGGATTTTTTCTTCTACAAACTGCTGAAAGGCCTGTTGCCTGAGGTAGTTTGTTCACTCCTCTCACTAAGTCTTCAACCTAATCATATTTAAATCAACTCACTGACTGAAGTTAGATTAATACCTCCTTTGTTCCTTACATACCAGACCCAGTCCCTGAATTAGAGTGATATCTCCCCGAGTCTCTACCCATTTGATCACCCATTAAAATTTATCGTGACATAAAACTGATGGGCATTGGGCTCTGCTCCTGCAAGAAATCCAGGAGTGAATTCTGACACTAACAGAGCACATCGGAGGTAAAAGAAGTTGATTTAAACCACTTTAGCCCAATCCCGATATACTAAATGAAAGCATTTATCATATGTTTTATGTGCGGCATTTTTACAGGAGTGCATTTCAATAATGATTATGGGATTTCCAATAAAAGAAATTCTTCCTCGTCGTGAAATTGTTCTACAAAGGTAAAATTCACATTTTACAAATCAAAAAGAGTAATTTCCATGAAAAAGATTTAAATGGGAAGATGCACGACGATAATTCTTTATCCAAAGGTTTTAAGAAGTAAAAGAAGAAGATAAAAGGTATTTTACCAAAGATGGTAAACTGGAAAAAACACACAGTAAATGTTTTTCCACAGTGAAACTGTAAATTGGAAAAACATTACACAGTAAATTTTTTTCACAGGGAGATAGTAAAAGTAAATGTTTTTACAATGAAATGGTGAATTGGGCAAACAATACATGGTCTTAAAAACCACGGGCATGAATTAAATTATGAAAATTTGATTCTACATGATAGAAAAATATTTGGGAATTATTTTTATTTCAAATATATTATTCCCAAATGTCTAATGAGAGTATGGATAAATGCAATTATATTCGAAAGATTATGAGTGACACTTCAAAGAGAACGTGGCAGAAGAAGGAGTTGGAGAGTCAGAGGAATCTGTAGGGATCATGAAACGTTTTTTTCTAGAATCTGTCAGTTGTAATCATTGTAGAAGCTTAAACGTTTCATTTCAGTTATTGTAACCAGTTGCACATTGAAGGAACTCGAATTGTATAAGTGTTAGAGGTTCTGAGTGTATTAGAGAGGGAAGAAGTGCAAGGGCACAATTCTGGTGGTTCTGGACTCTATTGTAATTTTTTTGGGACTGAATTGAATACATATGCAGAGGAATTTTGAATTGTTTATGAAAAGATTCTAAAGGGTGGTGATGTGAGCTTTGTCTTCCCTCATTGTATGTGTTTCTTGTGATATTTTATGCCATATAAATTTTTCTTCTGTTTAAATTGGAGAGTTAAAAGCCCATAATTCATCTCATGATACTCTTGGCTTAGCAATTTAGACCGTGTATATTTCTTCTTAATCAATTCAGAATTCATTCTTGTAATGCTCTGATGCAGTTATTTGTTTCCTCTTTCCTCTTACCACTCTGATTTATTTTAAGTTACAACTCAGATTCATTGCCTCATTTAACCTTTATCCTCTAGAGAGTTATATCGGTTGATCATTGTTTTCATTCAATTTTATAATTTTGACTCCATAGCCCTGTGTGTCCCTCCTCTTCTTGGCCAACAAACTTTATAAAAAACCCCAAAACAAACCAAATCTAGCCACCAATTTCCATAGATATATCAAGTGACACCTGGGATCCCTCTCTGAGTTGAGCAGTCTAGTGCCTCGGCTCTAAAGCTAGTTGAAACAGTTACCTCTGTCATTTGTCTATTCAGCCGAACAAAATTTACAGAGTGCTAACACTATGAATGTTTAACTTTATTTGAATGATGATGGATATTATGCAATCTATTATGTGAATGTCAATTCTATGAATGTTTAACGTTATTTGAATGATGATGGATATTATGCAAACTATTATGTGAATGTCAATTATATGAATGTTTAACGTTATTTGAATGATGATGAATATTATGCAATCTATTATGTGAATGTCAACCCTATGAATGCTTAACGTTATTTGAATTATGGGGATATTATGTGATCTATTTCTAACTTGAAAATTTTGAAATTTAAAGTTGTTGGTACGTGGATACCGAATTGAGATTATGGTTGAATGCATTTACATGATGACAATGCATAGATATGTATGAGTTTGTGTTATAGACTAATCTGAAGGTCAATGGGCTATGAAATAGCCAAAGAATAATGGTAATAAAAGTGGATGTCATGAACACCGACCGAGAAAAAATATGGTGTGAATCCTTGTATGTGAAATTATGTTGATTCGAATGCGTTGCTATGATATGTGGACTAGTGCAGGTTTTTCAGGTGGTGAGACTGTCTAAAACTAAATATACGATGACAAAATTCCCAACAACACAGTGCCACTTTATATTCCATGATAGGGTGTGGACCCTAGTCTTATTAGGAGGGGTGGAGGTATTTCCCATCGTGTATCCTCTGAAACCTGGATTCATGGGAGGATGGTGTTGGCTCACGCTCACCTAGACGTGTGATGATGATTGTCAGTTGCTTGTTGTGGAAGCTTGGTCAAGAGAGTGGCACTTCCATTTACAAGTTCTATTTGGAGTTAGGTTAATATAGTTGACGCTCCAAGATAATCCAACAGAGGAAGGATAGGGATGGAAGACGGAAGTAAGTTAGGGAGGAAGGATGAATAGAAATAGTTGAGAGTGTATGGGAATTTTGCCTTATAGTGGAATTTATTGTTTTCCCCTTTTGAAAAGAAAATATGTATATATGTATATTCATAATTACTTCACTGAACTACAGTTGTCTAAATGAACGTTGTTATGCTAAATTATTGTAAATAAGGGATTTTGTGAACATTTTAATTGGTTTATTATCTTTTATGAAATGAATGGTCTCGTTGATTGGATTGGACGCATACAAGAATTACTATATGTGTGATAATTATTGTCATTAGTACATGTGTGAGCCTTGTATGTGCTAGCTACGCATTCATTTCTTGCACATGTACACTAGTATGCATAAGTTTTGCTTATTGATAATGTTGTTTATTTGTTGTGGATGTATGAACCATATGTCATTTCCCTTGTATTGTAAATTACCCTAACTTCAGGACAAAGTTTCTTGAAGGTTGGGTGTATGTAACAACCCTAAATAATTATTTAATTATCATGAATGATAAATATTAGTTTAATAAATATTAGTTTAATGAATTATTAAAATAAGAATTATGGAGACTTTATTATAATATAATTATTATTGGTAGTTGAACCAATTAATGGGAGGGATAAAGTGGTTGAGGAATTAATGAGGGGTAAGGCAGTTGGAGAAAGGATTTGGGGGGAGGAAGATCAGGGGGAGGAGAGGACTTGGGAAGGGGATCTCTTTTGGTTTGGGTGATATTCTTGGTTTATGGAAGGGAGAAAAATTGGGAGAGGAAGAAGGAGGAGGACAAGAAACAGTTTCTGACTACAGCAGTTTTTTTTAGGGACTCTCATAGGGGCATCGTGGTTGCTGGGAATTTTGGGCTTGGGAGCCAGGAAACCGTAAGGAATCCTGGGGCTAGGGAGTCGAGGAGGTTGTTCCTAGTTGGCTTGGAGGTTACTTAGTTTGGGCAGGATACATCAGCTTCAGGTTCAGCGTCAGGTTGAGGTAAATACCTCATGCTCATTATGTTGTTGTTCATTATGCTCAGTATGTTGTTGTTCATTATTATGTTGTTTATTATGCTAATTATGTTGTTGTTCATTATTATGATGTTCATTATTATTCTGTTGAACATTATTATTATGCTGGAATAGTAAATAAAGAAGTAAATAAGACATAATTTCTATATTTATTTTTATTTTTATGAGGCTTTGTATGCACAAGCCTTACAACTTGAAGACAATCTACTAAGTGAGCTATGGGACTCATGAGAGTATTGTTGCTACAATAAAGTTATTGGACAGACATATGCCAATCAATAACATATACCCAAAAGCATACCAACATATTTATTACTGGCACGTGTCTGGAAACCTCCTATGTGCAGGAAAATTATTTTAGATTGCAGTGAAATAGCATATCTCTGGGAGAGTGCAGAACGAATCTTTGCTTGAAAACCTAGCGTTTTGGAAATTAAGGATCATGTTAAGATCTTTGGGGATTTACATGGTCCATTTGGAGACCTCGTGTGTTTGTTTGATGGGTTTGGTGCCCCTTCAACTGCAGGAAATATCTCTTACATTGTCCATATTTTCTTGGGAGACCTGCGCCGATCGATCCAAAACATGGATCTGTTGGACTGATCTGTGGTTGGAAAACCTGCATTGATCCATTCTGAGTGTTGTTGTTGGATCTGTTATGTGGTATTCCCAACCAAAAATTCTTGATTACATGGTACTCATGTTGCTCACAAGAGGAGAAATACTGGAAGATGAGAGGGCACTATTTCAAAAGATGAACGCGGGTTTGGGTCGTTTTAGAATTGATTAAAATCTCAAACCAGATTTTTATGTGCAAAGTTGCATTCTATCCAAATGGAATTATGAATCGAAGCAAAATTTCACCAAATTTGAAATGGATTTTTTTTTCGGTGTCGAAAAAGAGGTGAGGTTTGGCTTGTACACAGATTAAGTTAATTTTTTGAAGATATCCTCGATTTCGTTTGGAATGAAACCAATCATGTGAATGTTAATTATTTGGAACATGACTCAAAGAAAAAAAATTCCACATTTAAAATGAAATTTTCACCCAAAAAGAGGTGAATTTGTACACGGATTAAGTTAATTTAAAAAAATTCCCCCAGATGGGGTGTTAGAGTGTTCCAAGCATCCATCCGAGAACTTAGAGCCCGCCACCTCGCCTTGAGCCACGTGACGACACCTATTGCTCCCTTCGTCCTTTATTACCACCTTATGAACTATGCAACTATCAATTTCTATGCGCTATCAACTAAATGTTTCAGTGCGCTTAGCGATGGCTTCCCGTCATGGATATGTATATTGTACATTGTCTGATTCTCCTGCGCTCGTGTGCAATTACTCTCCATCCTCCCTTTTATGGCGACACCCCTCCCCTCAGTTGGTATCTATCGCCCTCTCCTTCCGGCCACTCTTACACTATGTCGTTCTTCGTGGTGCCTACCTGGTTCTCCCTGTTTGAATCTCCGCCTCACCCTCACGTTCGTCAGGCTATGCCTCGCCTTCGTGGGAAGCCAAAGAGAGGTGCCCTCTGGTACCAGAACAAAGCGGCCATGGCCAGCAGGAACCCGCCCACCTTTGCTCCTACGCTTATCTCCTCACCTCCGTCATCCACTCAGTCCTCACTAGACCAATGTGGTCTTTCGCCTCTATCCTCGCCATGGGCTTTCCGATTTGAATGGTTTTACCTTCAGGGTAATTCTCTCGGCTTTCCTCCTTGACCTCTCCTAGACCTGGCCTCAACCTCACAGCCAGCATTGGCACGCCCTTCTAGTCCACCAAATTTTGCTCCCTCGCCACCATCGTCGCTAGCTTCTATGCCTTCGCTGGAGGAATTCAATGCTCAAATGAAATAACTTCAATTGGAAACGACTCAAGGCCAAGCTCTTCTCCATCCGGACTGTACTTCGTACCCGCAACTCCGAGATTCGATCTCAATTTTCCAAGATTTGGTCTTCGCAGTCCGTAAGGACGTCGATGACCTTTGTTTTTCGGGTGGAACACCTAGATCAGTGCGTAGATAAAATTGAATCTCTGCTCTTGACCCTACTCCTCTCCCTGCATTCACTAGATTCGGGCACCAATGCCCCCGCATCTCCAAGGGTGTTTCTTTCTCCAGACTTCTAGGGGGAAGATGAAATAGGCGTGGATACATGTGCAAAGGATGTTGAGGACAAGAGAGACCAACGTGCAAAGGAAGTTGAGGACATGCAAGCACACTAGACACCATGACAGTCAGCAGGCACACAGGTGTCAGAATGCTTGTTTTATTTTGACAAATGCTAGTTGTTTCTTGAAGGTTCTGTTTAGGCTGTTGGAGTTTAGTACTGTCTATTTTGTGGGTATGTCAGACGATAGGCGCTTTTTATTTCATAGTATGATCTTCTTTTGGGCTACAGTATGCATGCATGGATCAGTCGAATCGATTTCCCCATGGGGCGATTCAGACAAATATGTTTAATTATCACTGATTTTTACAGTCAGAGTGTCAGGCTGAGTTGGTTTCCCTTTGGGGCAACTCAACACATCCAAAAATCGTTCTCAAGACGATACTGTAATTTTTTCTCATGACAGGTAATATATAGCTTCTTACTTTAAAAAAATATATAATTTAAAAATTTTAATTAAAAAAAAACTTGTCTTAAGATACCTCAGTTATGTTGGATTGAAACCAATGATGTGAATGTTAACTAGTTGGAGCAAATCCGAGGTTGTTGAATTACAATGGAAACGCTGGACACATTGATGGTTGTTGGGGCACTCGGGTTATACGGAAATAATCACTCAAATCTTTGTCATATCACTTATGAGAATAGAACTTAAGTGGAAAGTATAACACTCCATCTTACAACCACTTAGGAAAAATTTAATCAATAGAAAAAACCTAATTTATTATCTTTGTATGTCCATTTTTTTCAATCGATAACTATTCTATGAGGTCAAAAGTCATAACAAACTATATGTTTAGATTTATGTTTAGATTTGTGAAATTTAATTAATGTGATTAAAATTAATATCCAAGTTATATAACATTTCCCTTGTGTGTTCCTTATATTTAATTTTAATAATTATGCCTTGAAGACAAGTAAGGAACCTTCTTTTTGAATCCCAAGGCCTTAGTACCACAAGAGAGTGAACAAATGGTACAAGTTTACTCAAAATATAGTTTGAAAAGGGGCACCCAAATCACCCCATTTTAGGGGGCTACTCTGGAATTCAAAAAAACATTATAGACAACGCGAATGGATCCAGTGAGATTTTTAAGGTTTTTTTAATTAAATCATAATCTTAAAAATCTCAAAGAATGGATGGGTCCATTAGAACCGTGCCTATCATATTTCATGTCATTCTAGCACAACTCATCAAAATTTCTATGGATACCTTCATCTTTTGGTATTTTTGAAGTTTTCTTAATCAAACCAAAACTTAAAAAAATCCAAGAAAATGAATGGATCCATCAAAACTTTGTCTATGATGTTTTGTTGGAATCCAAAATAGCTTGCCAAAAATGAGGCAAATTGGGTACCCCTTATCAAATGCTCAAACATCATAAATCACAGTGTGATTAAATAATGGATCCTCAACCTAGACATTCGACTGTTGGTCGTCCATTTATGGATCATCAACATAGGTGTTCCACTACATTCTACCCATTCATGGATATTTGGCATAGGTGTTTAACCACGTGGCATTTATTCATGGATCTTCGACATAGGTGTTCTACCACATGGTGTCCATTCATGGATCTTCGACATAGATCTTCTACCACATGGATTTTCATTCATGGGTCTTCAAACATGGGTGTTTGACCACATGGTGTTCATTCCATGAGCTTGTGCCAACACCAAAGCACATGGCATTCATGCATAAATATCAATAAATAATATTTTAAATATTTTGAGGAATATGACTTAATTGTTACAGGTTATTGAAATCAACGTCAACAAGAAGTTTATACCATCTACAAAAATTCCATCATTTAATTAATTTTCATTGCACTTCTTTCTACATTATTGTTCATGTATCATAATTAAATTTCATATCATTCCAAGAAATTGGTGTGAGATTTTTCTTTGAATAATATGTTGGATATACAAACTAGCACTGGAAAATAAATCTATACAAACTATCACTGGAAAATAAATCTATGTTAAAAGTCTTGCAAAGTGTGCAACTCAATGAAGAAGTTATTTTCCTTGTTGATAGATATATGGCATATCAAGTAACATATTTTCAAATCAAATTTGATGTTGCATGGGAGAATTAAGGAAATTAGTGTTAAGGTATAATTTATGTATGATATACTAATGTTCTCTTGTATGTGGTATTGTAATTATAATATAGGGGCTTTTGTTTGTGTAAGAATTACAAATTTGAAGTTTTGTAAATATTGAGTATCATATATATGTGGACACCAACTAATAGGGGAGGTAGATATTAAGATTGGTATGGCACTGACAAGACCATTGATTGAGATTAGAAGGACTTTATTGGAAGGGTAAGTAAGTCAATTGAAGAGATAATGTAGGTTAGTTAGTGGAAAGACTATGTAGTGAAAATGAAAAGGCCTATTGACCTTTCATAGACAAACACAACATACATACCATTCTTCAATGGGCGAGACAATGTTTCCTTCCATGGTCAAAGAAAGGTAACAAATATTGTAAGTAGTTATGTAGTGTTATTTCCAAGTAGGCAGAAACTCTAGGTCGACCATATCCCCGCTTGGAGGCCAAGAGGATCACTAATGAGAAGATGTCACAAGGAATGGATAGAATAAAAAATATATGTGAAGGTAAAAATAATGTATGGTTGTAGTTATTGATTTTGATATGCTTGTAATGATTTATTTTGAAATGTTTTTAACTTGTCATATTTGTTTGATGTAATCTTTTAGCATCATTGACTTACTTTTATGGTCATTGTTGGACGTTGATAAACTTAAATGATATTATCTTATCTTATGTATAGGCATTATTAGGTGTAATGAGATTAAGAGTTACACATTCCTTGGGTCAAGTTGGGAGGTCCTCAATTAGAGGATGCTTTGTAACTTTATCAATATAATCTCATTTATTATGCTAATATACTAGCTTAATATATGTCATTATTAAATATGGTTTTCTCTTATTACATACAATGAAATGACTATAGTCATGAGCCCATTGACGAAGAATTAAAGTATGCATTAAGGAATAGTTACGAAAGAATGGTGGCAAATATGAAGCCCTTGCCTAATATAATTAATTGATAAGTATGCATTAATTTTTTAACTTAAAATAGTTTTCAAAGTATTCATGATTGATTGAAATATATTATATTCTTCTAGACTAATGATGGTGGGGGTGACTCAAAGGGATATCAGGATATTTCCAATTGTTTAACCTATATGTTTTTTTTATAGCTTTACATGTTAGCAACTTTTTATTTTATTTAACTTGAATGTTCATTTATTATGTTTCTAGAGAAGGAGGATGAGGAGGGTTCAAAAGACAGAGGAGAGAATTGAAAACAATTCAATCAACTTTTTGATGTCAAATTCATTTCATTTCTTTATGTGTACATGTTTTTTATGCAATGTCGTATAAAAAGTTGATTTTTCCCTAGGGTGGCAGTGCATCACTTGTTTACAAGCAAGAAAACATTACATAGTTGTTTTATGATTTCATTTAAAATTTCATTATTACATTTATATATACATGGTTTTTTGCTTTCATGGTATGAAATTAAATGTTATTGTGATAAAATTTTATAATTACATCTATAGATACATAATTTTTGCATGACGGAAAATTCAGTGAATGTTAATAGGGTGTTGTGTTTATATATATAGTTCTTATGATCAATATGTTATCAAGTAGATTTGTAGTAGTCATCAATCACATAAATATTTAAATATTATAAAAATAATAATTAATAATTATTTTTACTAAATAAATAATAATCATAATAAAATTAACCAATTATAATAAATAAATAATTAAACACTAATAATTAAATTGATAAAAATAATTACATCATAAATAATAATTATGTCACGACTTTAAATTTAAAATAACACAAATTTGATGCTCGACATATTTACCATAACACTAAAAATATGCTAATATGACATAAAAGTAATAATAACGATACATAGTTCACATTAACATGATCCAAGAGTGATGTAATACGATGCTAAAACAACACAAAATGAAATAATAGAGATGCAAAAGTGACACTAATATGACTCGAGAGTGATGTAATACGATCCTAATATGACACCAAATAACTCAAAAGTTTCAATTTTGACACTATCACAACACTATTATGAGATACATGTGATGTAAAAATGACAGCCCATATGAAATATCGATGCCAAAATTAATGCAATATAATGATAATTCAATGTAAGTCACATGCTTTTGATGTAAACACAAGACAAAAATGATGTTTTAGGTGTTTTTTTTAGGAATATACAATGCAACACAACGCTCACTCAACACAAGAAAACTTTTTGCATCATATTTTCCATTGCTAACATGATGATACATAAAAACATGTATAAAAAAATGACACATAAAGCAACATAAATTTGATGTAAATCATAATACTTTTTACATCATGTTTTGTATTATGCCAGCGTGATTTTTCCTTTAAATGTTTTTAAAGGAATGATGATACTAGAGCATGATATTGATGTAGTGTCATGTTTTGTATTATGCCAACTTGATTTTTCCTTTAAAACATTTAAAGGAATGATGATACTAGAGCATGATATTGATGTAGTGTTTTCAAACTTCTAAACTTGAAATTAGTTAATTTGATTTATTACATTATTTTTATAATTTAATAATTTAGAAATCAAATTCTTATGTAAGAGTGGAAGGGTTGGGAAAAACTATTCACTGTTAAAATAATAAGTTTAACAAGGAAGGTTTGATTTAATAAATTTTTAAAAGTTAATATGAAAATAACAAGGAAGGTTTGATTTAATAAAATTTTAAAATTTTATATGGCAAGGTGTAGGAGGGGTTGGAATAAACTATTCAATGTTACAGTAATAATTTTAACAAGGAAGGTTTGATTTAATAAATTTTAAAAGTTAGTGTAGGAGAGGTTGGAATAAACTATTCAGAAGTAACAAATTTAACTATTCTTAAGTGGAGGATTTGATTTAATAAACTGATATATGGCAAGTTGAACAGTGTTTCAAACTTAACTAACAATTTAACTATGATTATGTAGGTAGGTTTGGAATAAACTTTTCCAATTAAATATGTTAAAGATTGGAATGAATGTCAAATGACATTTTATGAGGAAAGAAGGATCTCCTTCCTTTGACATTATTTCATAGTTCTCGTCAAAACCTTTTGTGGGACATGAAATGTCATTCCAAACTCATACTTAAGTGGTGAGAACTAAGTGGTTTTCGAAAAACCCACTCTATTATCCAACATTATTCAAAAATCCTAAATCTAATTCCAAACTCATACTTAAGTGGTTTTCGAAAAACCCACTCTACTATCCAACATTATTCAAAAATCATAAATCTGTTAAAGAGGAACATGCTTCTTTGGCTTGGCTATCACAAGTTCCTCTTCTATTTTCATGGGTTTTCATGGGTATTTCACTAGTGAGTTGTGGTTCACAATTGATTAGTCCAACTTAGTAAGAAATCTCTAATTTAATAGTAACATGAGTTATTGATCCATAAACAATAGGTATATGGCATGCTTGTTTTATTAAGACAGAGGTTAATCGCATAATAAGAAAAATACTTCTTTGCAATCTTTGTTTCTAAGATAGGTGTTTAAGCTTGGTTTGTTGATTGTGTTGCCAAAGCCAGGGAGTAAATTGCTTGCACCACCTTCATCAAAAGTAGTGTGATGAAATGGTACAACAACCCCAGTAACTGTTGTCAAAGTATAATTAATTCTATACATCCCTTTAATTAATAGAATGAAAGAATGTGATTTATCATCAACTATATTTGTAAAGGTAGGCTTCCAAAGCCCAACCTTAGGCTCATGAAGAAGAACATGTTCTTTAGAGTAGTTAGTTGTCTCCAAAAATAATGGAAATGGCTTCTTCGAAAAAAGTATACATATTGTCAACAAGTTTAAGAGATCCTTTAATTCAACCACAATGGCAAACCCTTTGAGCTCTTGATTATATTCCCCTACATAGACACTTGCAACTTGTAGATGACTTGATCTTCTTAATAGAAAGTTGATGCCACGAGCAAGGTCACCTATGGACCATTTTCCCAACATCTTAGAGTATGTAAAATGTCACGATATAGAAATACGAGAGAAACAAAAAGAACAAGAACATAACAACATGCACACATAAATCACATGATATTTATCCTAGAAAACCCTTACAGGAAAAACCAACCAACAATAGGTCTATTATTTCTCTTGACCAAATCCAGCGAACCTCCTGGCCCCAACCAAGTGAGCCTTCACCACTCAACTCTCAGCATATTACAATGGAGTGTCACAAGCTTTTTAAAGGCTTTCATTACATGTAATCCACGAGCTACTAAAACCATGTGCCCGAAACCACCATTGTTGACTTAACAACTTTGACTCTTTCATTGATTCATCGAGTTTAACCTAGCATTCCACCTTTTAAACTTGACTTGGGGTAATTACCTAGGTTCTACCCCCCTAACAAGTTTATAACCAGGGTATTCAAGAATCCAGCATGTCACCCCCATCACCTAGGTCTACCTCTAGACTTTACTGATAAATTATGAGGGGTACGCATGCCTAACCAGGGATTATAGTCGTATGCCCATTTACATTAAATTTTCAACTCCATTATAACAATAATTTTTATTATTTTTTAAATGTTGTTATTTCCTTCATGACTCCATGGGATTGCACTCACCATGTCCAATACTTATTTTGTCAGCACTTACAAATGATGTCATCCTCTCGCCTTGTCATTGCTTTGACCTCCACCTGCTTCTTGCATTTTCTTGAACATTTGTAGTGCCTCCTTGCCTTTTCTCGTGTTGGGCATGCTTGTGGCTCTTCTTATCGACATTTTCATACTTCTCCACCATGTCTACACTTATCTTCTCCTCACTATGGCTCAGATACCAGTTGTTAGGAATAAGCAAAGAAAACAAACCAACAACAACAAAAACATGTAAATCATGCACACATCATTGACACATGATTTACCCTAGAAAACCCTTACGAGAGAAACTAGCCAAAGATGTATTTGTTCCCTTAACCAAATCTTGCCAAGTCGGCAAAGTGAGTCTTTACCCCTCACCTACAGGTTGATTATAATGGAGTATTTAAGTGATTCTTTACCCCTTTAATCCTAGTATTTAAAGGATTTTTTACATGCAATCCACAAGCACAATACCATGGGCCCATAAACATCATTGTTGACATAACAACTTCGAATCTTTCACAAGTCAAGTTTAACCTAACATTCCCATATTTAAACTTGGCTTGGGGTAATTACCAAGGTCTTACCCCCCCCCCCCAAAGTCAGGCTATATGATACCATGTGTTAGGAAGTAAATCACAAGAGAAATAAAAATAATAAGA
>SNQJ01S0034213.1:11034-31921 GCA_010110895.2 Picea sitchensis | reverse complement strand
GCATTTCTATTTCCTAACAAATGGTATCAAAGCAAGGTTAACCTAGACTCTCTCATGAGAGTGGTTGAAGAATGACTGAGGTTCTTGAGGTTCTTGATCTATCCACTATGGGCATGGGCATATGGACTACTATAAGAAAGTGGAATGTGCGGTAGTTGGGTTGAACTCCAGTGTAGAATTTTGGGGATTCCTGTGATGCTGCTTCATGAGGAATTCGGGCACGTGGTGATGGTTGAGTTAAAGAGCGGTGAGCTATACAGAGGCAACATAGAATTTCTAGATCAAGGGCATCATCTACACTACCAAGGATGGAAAAGTATCCCAATTGGAGCATAATTTTATTCGAGACAACAAAGTCAGGGATCCTATGTTCAGGCATCTAGATGAAAGGATTAAAGGCAAAGGTTCATAACTTGGTGTTGGTCGTAGACGTGTAGTGGCAGTGCAAGCTAGGGATCAGGCTACTGGAAATGATGACCCTCTAGCTAGGAGAGCAGGTGTTGCTCTCGTGGGTTGAAACCGGACACCAGAGTCGTGCCCAAGAAGAACAGACAAGAGAGGTGTGTTATCCCTGATTTTTGGGGATAACCAAGAGATCATGTCTCGAGGCCCACAGGTCCCAGACATGGAGTACCGAGAGCAAGATTGACCTAAGCATGGCCCTGGAGGGCCCATCATTTTCTTCTTTCATCAGACTCATCTTGTCAGCACAGCAGCATCCATCACCTTTGGCTTGGTCTTGTGTCAAAGAATGCTCTTTCTCCATGAGGTAATTGGTCCAAGTATCATGGTATGTGTCACTTTTGATCATTAAAACCTTTGAATATATGCATCTGATTCCTTTTATCTCTAACAACCACTTGGATCTTACATTTGTTAATGTTTATGCCATTATTATAGTTCTTTGCATTTCAATAGATAAGAGCATCATAAGAACAAGATCACTGAGAAATACGCATTCACAAGAGACACAGCATTTATCCTGGGAAACCCTCTAGGGGAAGAAAACCCAGCAAATTTCCAATAGATAAGAGCATCATAAGAACGCTAAGATCAATGAAATTACTGGATTCACATTAAGAGAGACACAAGATTTTATCCCTGGAAACCCCCTAGGTAAAGAAACCTACCAGTAACTTCCTTATCATAAACAGCGTATACAATGTTCAAGATAACCTAAAACCATAATATGGAAGTCCCTAAGAGATGTGCCACTCTTTCTTTCTCCTCTCTCCAATCGAATTGTAGCTTGCCTCATAAGAGAGAAATGAGCAAGGAGCGTAGAGTTTGAAGTGAGTATGAAATTTTATTTATATGACCTTGCACGCAGGAAAGGTCACAACCGGTACTTCTAATTCCTATGTGCAGTGTGGCAAAACCCGAATCTTCTTTTGAATTAATTTTGTCTTCCATAATAACCCAAATGCACTCTTATTCTCTACTTCTGTAATTGTCCATAACGACCAATCCAGCTGCGCGATCATCTCATGAATTTACCTAAGGATTAATCCTCAATCGTGATTAATCCAATAACAATAATAATAATAATGACATGATTAATCCACAATGGGATTTAATCCACACAAGAATGCTCATAGCTAGATTATCTCAACACTTTAACAAGAAGGGTGGTATTTTTCATCAAAAGATCGCTAGAGAGGTCTCAGATCATCAAGTATCCGGAGGATAGTATCGTCAATATCATCTTGAAACATTGGCTAGCATATTTACGGAAGTCACTAAGTTTTCTCATCGACAAGATCACTATTCTCGAAGAATGCCACGTCACCCATCGACCGTGTCATTTACCATTAAAAATGATAATCTTCATCACAAGACCGCACTAGCCTCAATGTCACGCTGTTGTTTTGCAGCCTGCTGTCGTACCACATCTTGCTTTGACGCTCACCAATCCAGGCCCACAGCAATAATATCATCTCACTTTACGCTCTAACAACTAGGTCGGGCTATGGAACTGGCCACAACGCGGCTTTTACTGCCTAACAACTAGGTCAAGTACGACTTCCATCTCTGGCTTTCAGCAATTCCAAAAATGCGAGCCCGTACAAGGGACAGCGAATTAACATTTCTTTACGCTTCCAGCACCGGTACCTTAGCGTAGGAATCATCTTGGTTTAATGCCTAACAACTAGGTTTGCTAAGGAATCGGGCCATACATGCTTTATCGCCGCCTAACAACTAGGTCGGCATGACTCATCCTTGATTTACGCCCATCAGCGAGGCCTGGTTAAGGATCAGCTACCAGTTAACATCTAGCAGCTTTGCGGTCAAAATTTTTGACCCATCTTGCTTTACTGCCTAATACCGGAAGCCGCAAGCAAGGGATCACACAAATGGCCATGCTTTACGCCTACCGCTGAGGTCAAAAGCATGACTCATAACAATGAGGTCAGAAGCAAAAAATCATCTTACTTTACGTCTAAAAAACTAGGTCATAAGCATGACTCATCTTGCTTTACGCTTCACCAAACTGCGTGGCGGAATACATCTACTCCTTTTCAAAGGGACCTTCGACAATACTGCTTACCCGAAGTGTTCAAACTTTTACACCTAGATAGAGGGCTTTAGTCAACATCACGCGAACCCTCGTTTCATCCGGTATAATGCGCATCACCGGAGTTCTCTCTCATTCATAAACGGGATTTGTTTATACTAATTTCTGCTGCGCCTTGTCTCACGGTAGCTGCGACTTCAACATCGAAAGTGTCCCTGACGTCGCCAGAACTCCGCGGTTGTTCTCATCTCCAACTCAAATTCATCAAAAGCAACTCGTCATATATGCCTGCTTAACATGAAATGTATCATTGCGGTCGGTATAACATCAGATTTCTCCGTTTCCTACTGCCGAGATCGAAGCGATCCCAAACCCAGCATTTGTGCGCTTTTCACGCTATCCTTCCCATCTAATATTTTTTAATCAAGGTAATCCCACCGTACGTAAAGTCATGACTCCTACCATACCATAATCCATTGTATCTTTACGGTAATTCCTTTAACACATGTTTTGCGTACCAATTAGGTGAACACCGCCCTCAGTTCCCACTCAAAACTCAATTCGGCTGCGCTCCATCGCGAAAATGTATTGCTCAGTGTCCTCAAGTATTATTACCTAGCTTCATCCAATAACTGGCCCTGCATGAGTAATTCATCAACCGGCCGAAGCAATTCAATTCAGTGCCTTCCGGGATTTGTTTCCATGGTGTATTCATGGACTTACAGATTCTTCCTAGCATTGCCTAATCTCTTTTAAGATTTCGACTGCGGTAATTTATTATAAAGGAAAATCTTCCTTCTGACTTACAAATTCTCAAGCGGCCTCCGAAGTACCGCATTAGGACCAAGGTACTACTCTCAAATTCCAAGCAAGTCTCTGCTTTTACATCCTCTTTTCTCTCTTCCAGCTAAGAAATTAAGCTCATCCAGCCACAAGAATAGTATTGATCGGTTCATTATCCATAATTCGAATAGAGACTTGATTCCACTACCTTGGTAAAGCCCAAGCTCATTAAGAACCTGCTTATACGGGCCATACCAAGATCCGGAGCTTGTTTAACCAGATAAGGTTTCAATTGATGACATGGGACTTCCCTTCGTCTTCAACCCTCAACCTGGCCTCCCCATGGCCACCTTCCTCTCAGTTCACCTCATCCGGTCCTCACACCCATCCTCCATCTTCACCCTAAAAGAGCTATAATGGTTCCGGGATTGAAGTGTATCTAGCCACTGAGCTAATGTCTCTTCCATAGTCGATTCCTTCCTTCTAGGGTGCTCAGCCACAAATCCATTTTATATTTCTCAATACTTCCATCGCTGTTATTGCCTTATCTGGAAGGTTTCACCTGGATGATACCACATCCCCATTCTTTTGGTCTCAAAACCATTTCCATGATCATTCTGTATTGTGGATTGGTATTCCTCTGCCATGGGCAGATTCCGCCATTCCTTCTTTTGGATGGTTCTTCTAAATCATGTAGGTTCTTCATCAGTGGTGGATGGGCCATCAAAGCAACTAGAGAATGACTGGTCTCTTCACTCTATCTTGTGGTTCCTTCTGAACACCATACTTCTCCATCTTGAATAAACTCCCTAACCCAATCATGCTTTCTCTTATGGGAGTGGCCATCGAGGAGTGTTCTTGAACTTCAAGAGTATCATGATCTTCGTGAGTTCCTCCTCATCGTGGAAGCTATCACTTCTTACCCATGTGTCTCCTCGCAGCCTGGAACTTCCCTCAATGGATTATGTCGCCTGATGCGCTGTGCCCCTCCAGCATTTCTTCAGTCCCCGCCATCTTTCTCGGGATGATATGTTGCTTCTTCATCAAAGGTCACTGGCCCCTCATCCTCAACAAAAAGTGCACCGCATGGATTCTCGGCCCCTGGACAACCGCATCCCGCAAATATCTCCTTTCTCCCTTATAGTCCTGTTTCTTTTTTCTTTAGTTATATGAATAAACACCGGACAGCCAAATATTTTGAGATAGCCTACCTCTGGCTTCTTTCCGATCAACATCTCTCTTCTCCTCGGTGTCTTGGAGCCCAAGTGCGTCTATAAGGGTAACGATTCCGCATTTGCAAACAAATTACACACGCTCTGTCTTATAAGCACATATAGGAAGATCTTGATCTTCAAAGCTTCCAGCATAAGCCTCGCTCTTCCTGGCTCATTTACACCGCTTTTGCCGGGATCTTGTCCAAACACTTCGCATATTCACACGAATTCCTTTGAGGTATATTTTCCCAAATCATCTCAAACCCCGAGCATCTTAATCTTCCTTACATAAGGGTTCTCTTATCAAGGTTTTGAATTCCTTTGATCCGGTTAACATCAAGAGAGTATCCAAGTATTTTACGAGAATAATCATTAATGAATGATACATAGTATACATACCCATTATTGGAGGATGATGGAATTGGGCCACATACGTTTGAATGGATGAGTTCCAGTACTCCTCCTTCTTTGCTTTCCCTCTTTGGAAAGGGTTTCTTGGTGTTCTTCCCTTGTGGACATCCATTGTATGCCTTCATGGTCACCTTTAAGTTCCAGCAACCCTGTGAGTACTTTGCATATGTATGGTAGCCTCTTGTAGTTAATGTGAACTAATATTATATGCCAAAATTCACATGAGTTCTCAATGGCACAGGTCATGGCAAATTCTGAGTGACCCACCTTCTTCTTTTCCAATCGATGATTGTTTCATTTATGATTTCTTCTTTAGTATGTTACCTTCTGCAACCTTCGCTATATAGCTTCTTCATGTGACCGGAGCAAGGTCAACAAAACAAACGCGAATAATATCCTCCTTGATAATGTAAAGCAATAGCACGGCCCAATCAATGTTTCTCCTTTAGAGCTTATTACTTATAATCTCCACGGCAAAGATTGCCGTGGGCGAATACAATATGAAATGGGGGTCAACACTCTCTTTAGTGTTGTGACCAAGCATCTTCCATGGTAACTAAAACCAGCCTACCAACAGGCCCTCCTAGAGGAGGTGTTAGGCATATCGTGATAGCATTCTTTGCCATGTTATCAAGTATAATACTCACGATGATTTCTATCTCAACTAAAGTCATTAGCTTGTCATGTGTACCTTTGAATCTTGATTAATCAAACCTCGGAGCCTTGTCCCTAAGAGTGAGTGGGGCTTGATTTTCTTGCGTGTCTCCTTCACTAAGTGATCTAGTACTTTCTTCAACCTCGCTTGTTGCAATTAAGACAATATGCTATCTTGACAAAAGGTTAGGTTAGGAGGATAAGCTCTATGATCAACTTCTTAATCCTTTCTAATGATTTTGATCATAGTTTCAACATGCAACACCGGACAAGATAATTTCATAACAAATCGATGCATATTAGAATAATCACACTGGGTTGCATCATTCCTCCAATGTGTTGATCTTGAGATCTCTTCTCGATCTATGGCAAAAGATCCCTCGCAAATACTCTTTTAGGTTTTAACCATTAACCATATGTACATACCCTCGATAGCATTTGCGGTGTAGGCTCCATCCGTATGCCGTAATCATTACTAAAAACTTCAAGAGGCTGTAACCGGTTCTACCTACCGCAACCTAGAATCGAACTTAGGGTTTTGCGAGGGAAACCCTAATTCTTCTGCTAAAACCCCAAATTTTGAAATTCGATCCAAAGTGGATAGGTGCTACCGAATGAGATGAAGTTAGTCGGGTGCAGTCAGATTTTCAAAATCCAACTTTTACCCTTCAAATCTGATCTACGGAATTCTCTCGACTACTGCTTCCAGACTGCACTGCATCTGGTTTTCTCGTACTTTTGTGAAACTAGGTTTCACTTTCCAAGAGATCTTTTACCACTAAAAAGGGGTGCTCTAGGTGCCAAATTGATCCCAGGGGGAGGGCGCAGCTTTCTAAGAGGTTAGGGAGCTGAAAAGAGATACTTTTTCAAAACCCTAATTTTGCACGAGCACAGTAGTGACGCTTTTCCTCTTGCAAATTGTACTCTTCAGTTGGCTCTGAAACCATGTTAATGTTTATGCTATTATTGTAGTCTCTTTTGAATTTCAATAATAAGTATATCATAAGAACAAGATCACCGAGGAAATACACATATTCACAAGAGACACAACATTTATCCCTGAAACCTCTAGGGGAAGAAAGAAAACCTCCTTATCATATAAATAGCTTATACAATGTTCAAGAGATAACCTTCCAAAACCAATACGTAAAGTCCTCCCCAAGATATGCACAACCCTTCTCCTCCAACCTGGTAAGTTGTAGCTTGCCTCTTTGAAAAATGAGCAAGTGAGTTGTGTGGTTTGAAGTGAGCGCTTACCTTTTATTTATACAAGATCGCATCGTGAAAGGTCACAACCGGGCAGTGGCTTAATTCTTCACTCATTGGTGGTAAACCCACCTTTAATTAATTATATTCCATAATAACCGCTAGCCGACTTCTTATTCTCGCCTTTGTAATTGTCCTGGCTGACCAACTGCTAGTGCGATTTATCCTATATTAATACTGGCTAAGGATTAATCCGCGAATGGGGATTAATCCTAATAACAATAATAATAAGAATGACATGAATAATCCACAATGGAGAGATTTAATCCAATAATAATAAGAATGTTCTTCACAAGTAGCTACATTATTTCAACAACATTAGTCCACTTTACCATGATCTAGGAGATTGACAGGGTATCCTAGGCAAGCCTGTGCCTATAGGTCCTGGTTTTCCACTGGGGAATTTCCAAAAAGCCACGTTCGCTCCCATTATAGCACCATTATTTCATCTTATCTCCCGCACAACTATCCCATTCCCCTAGTCAGGCATTAGGATGACCTCGCTTGTAGGATTTGCAGTCTTATCTCTATGGAAGAAGGGGCTAAAGGCCCGTATGTAAAGTACCGTAAAAGATAAAAGCCTAGAAATAAACCTCAAGATGCTTTGCTCAGGATCCTCGAGAAGGTACTAAAAAGCCTCTCATAAGAAACAAGAGGGTTCCAAAATATAAAACAAGACCTAGCCTGGCAGGATAGGGTCTTTATCACGAAACAGCCATCCCATTAGGTTCAAGGGTACCTAACAATATGACATTAACACCAGATGGTTACCACGCCGTATGTTGGACCTTTACAAAGCAATCAAGGGAAGCAGTCCTGCCCATTTGTTCTTATCATCTCCGGTGGAAGTACTTGTGGGAAACACCGTACCGGGTCACATGCCAAGGCAAGTGTCCTCGGTTAGCCCTGAATAAAAAAGGAAAAGAAGAACAAAAAGAAAATAAAAGAAACAAATAAAGGCAAGAACGGGCTTGAAAATTGCATCCATAACGGCAATACCGCCTTCTACAAAGGCGCGGGATTGTGTAACATTATGCATCCCTAGCTCTTTAACAATTCTACCCATTACGTTCCTGACATCCCCTAGCCACATCATCTCATTTACATGGCTTGGGTGAAACCTTCCTGGAGATTCTAAAGCTTCTTGTGGATACTAGCCTAATAGGACGTCCTTTGCTTTTATCCAAATGTATTGTAGGTTTTGTAACTTGTTGAGCTTTTCATTGACTAATGTATTAGGGTCTTATGCATATGTTTGATAACGTTGATGATGAAACGCGGGATTACCATTTGCTGGCGATCCCTGACTAATGAGCCCATGGAGGGCGTAGTTTTTGATGCACCATGCCCGACGGATAGGTGTACCATTTGGACGGTGACACATGGGGAGATGTGATCAATTCGACTTCCATAGCTGAAGACATCGATGGTTAGCTATCGACACCCTGTCACAAAGCGTAGACAAGACATGCTAGTTTGACCGAGGTTTTGCATCTGAGAAGAAGAGGACGCTCCATCAAAGGCAGTAAGTACTTGGAAGAGTCTTAATCTAGCTTAATGACCTCACAAGGAACGTTGGCTTTCCTAAAGGCTCAACGTCTCATCCCTCACCATGACATCATCCAAAATTACATGCTTTTGGAGTCAGACTAGGCAGCAGTGGCACGAGTGGCATGTTGGAGAAGCCCCAAAGGGTCTAACGTTTTTTCTCCTGGATGTCCTTCTGACCGCCTCTAAAAAGGGCTACTCCTGAAAGGATTTACCTTTTACGCCTCATTTAGGGTTTTAATTTTGACACAATTTAATGTAAAACAATATTGTGGTCTTGTCGGGCATTTTAAGGACCCAAATTAATTGGGTCATTGATACAGATATATTGAGGGAGTTTTAGCCCATTTTAACATGCTAACACATCACTCACCATTTAGTGAGGTCTGATTTTTATGCCCTACTTGGGTAGATTTGCTGATTTTGTGGAGCGACTTATTAAAGGGAAGGCATTTCTTTGGCATTTTTGGCATTTCTCTTGAAGGAAGTTTTGTCCAACTAGGGTTTGCATGCTATTTCATGGGGATATGTAAGTGTTTTTTTTTTTTTTTTTTTTTTTAATTGAATGGTTGTAGTCTTATATTCTCTCATATGTTTTATAATTTGCAGATAAAAACCCTAGGTGACAAGCACAAGTAGGTCCTTGTTTCATGTCCCCTGTAAGAGAAATTTTCAGCCATTGAAGAAGGGAAGGGAAGAGCTCTAGCCATAGCTACACTCTTCTTACTTCTTCCCTTGTGCTAGCTGTGTTTTTAAGAGTTAAGAAGGAGGAGACGCCCCAGGTCTAGGTTATTATATACACCTAGGGTTGTCCTGCTTAGGTTTGGTGCGATAGAGCCTTGCCTTAGCAACACCTCCCTCACCACCACTCTCTCTAGTCTTGATTTATCTTTTATGCTAGCTGTTTTGCCAAGTTGACCTAAGGAATGAGGAGAGAGCACTAAGGCCTAGCTTTAGAAGCAACAATTTAGGAGCCTCTCTCCCCTAGGGTTTTATTTTGAGGCTCCTGCCATAGCAGCACTTCAACCCTTCCTTCCACCTAGTTTCCCTTCAACCCTTGTGTCCTTTCTAAATTGACTCCATTAACCCTTTTGTAAGTAATCATCTTAGGACCTCCAAGATTGAAGTGAAAGTGATCAAGCAACTCTCAAAACCTTTCTAAATTGAAACCCTAACTAACTACTAACCTCTAAGAAGGTTGACGTCAATTCTTGGTTACTTCCCATCTTGATGCAAAGATTTTTCATTTTAATAGCAATTGAATGGTGTTTCTAAAGTGACATTGAATAAGGGATTGATTTCGGATACATTGTTTGCCACATCATCTTGATATTTATTGGTGAAGTGATATTATTTCATTGATATATTAATAAACACACTTCGGCTAATATTTATTGTTATAAATGCTTATACATCATATCGTATAGTCTTATGAAGTACTAACCCATTGATCATAGTCTGCATACATATTGGTTTGTTGTTGCTTTGTTCCTGCATGATGTTCTTCTTTGGCCTCGTGACTTCATTATTGGTTGTTTAGCTGACTATTCCCGCTTTGGTGGTGACCTGCGGAAGGGGAACTCCACTTTGACTTTTAAACTTGTGTCTTTTCAAAACTCTAGGTTACCGAGGATGCCTCCCCCTCGGCCTAAACCTCTAAAGAGAAAGAACTCCCATCATGGTATCAAGGGATAGGTTCATGTTAAACTTTCAGCTTGGCCTTCTACTTCATAGCCATTTGACCTAGCTACAAACTATGTGATAACATTTTGGCAATCATATTAAGGAACACCAGCCACCTCCTCCCTCTCAACGACATCTTTTCGGGTAAGCCCTTTGCCCTCGTAGACCTTTCTACAAGCTTACTCCAGCTTAATTCACTAGGGTGTTTTTCCCTTTCTTTGGTAGTTTCAAGTAACCTATATCCGGGCGACTCCACAAACTAAAAGGAGATTCAATAATCCTCCTTGATCTTCTTCTCGTGGCGAAGCCTCCCTTAAACCCTCATGTTGTCAAATCACTTTTGGGAAGAGCCTCCCTTTTAAGAATCATGTCTAGCTCTCGCATCGCCACAACAAACCCAAGAAACAATCAAAGATTGGTCATCTACCCTTTTCGTGCCAAGTAGACATGTCAGTCATCACCCTCAGGCAAATGCCACCCAAATATGAGAAGTGGTTGCCCACCTTCACTGTACCGTGGATGCAATCGTTGTTGAAGAGCATATATAACTTTGCATTCTTTTCAGCTCTTCACCCCACGCTGATGATGTTGAAGATCCGGTCATGAAGTTGTTCTCCGGCTACTCTTTATGATGCCTCAAAACGTTGGTACCCGAGCCTTCCCGATGGAAGCATCAAACCATGGATAGACTTGAAGAGGTCTTTCTCAAAGATGGAGTGCCAAAGAAGACCCTAATATGCTTCTCGCACGACTAAATAACTTTGCCAAATATGAAAATGAGTCTATCTAGGAATTCCATACCAAATTTGAGACTTTACTACAAAGAATTCCCTCAAGCCATCATCCAAAACATGACTACCTCGGCCCATATTTACAATCTCTTCAGATCTTTCAATAGCCAACTAGGGTATCTTCTTAGAGACAAAAACCCCTAGTCCATTCAATAAGCCCAAGAGCTCTCTACTAGAGTTGAGGCTAACCTCCTCCCATCTAAGATTGAGCCTTTTGCTAACCCAAGGGGAGGATAGACACTAAACCAAAGATATTTCACAATGTTGAGCCTACTTCGGGTCTATGTACTAGTATCACCAAGATATAAGCCTCTATGGATGGCATCATAAAAGAATCAAGAGGAAATGATGAGCCGGACTATCAAGCCTCAAAGATCTCGCACCCAAGCACCCGTGGTCCCTTTACAGCAAAGGACAAATTCCTAAAGGGAGCCAGCTTTTGTAAAACCAAAGAATGAGCATGAAGTTCCGAATACTTTGGCCCCCTGGAAACATTGTTGATGAAAATCCCTTGTGCAGAGGAAATAGCCAAGCATTACATTGGGAGTATGAGTGTCCTTACAATAATGGCTATCAACAAGTCAACAACATGGATTGTTTCATGGATTTTCATCAAATTACACATCACGTGATGCGCAAACACTGCAGCCGCAAAAGAAGCAAAATGATCAATAGCGAATGGCGTGTAATAAAATAAACCTAGATCGCGAAAACCCCACGAAAAGCTAAAGAAACAAGAATTTCTGGTGTGTACAAAAGAAATAATTTGAAACAACCAAATATTGATCGAAGAAAAACCCCACCCTTTGCTCTTCGCTAGCGTAACTACAAGGCTGACCAAATTTGACCTGGGCATTATCAAAGTGCATGTAAATGTCCCCCTAAGGGAAGAAATCAACATCCCATCCATCAAGGAACGATTTGAATCTTTCTTTTGGGATCGGGATGAGCCTACGGACCCCCGCCATGCTGGCTGTAAGTCGATCACTCTAAGGTCCAATATGGTGGAAAACCCTCATTTCTTGGGCGCGACTTTGGATTGGAATGAACCATAAAAAATCTCAACAATTGCATGTTAGATACCGGTGCTGGTTACCATGATGTTGTCACTCAAAATCATGCGACAAATGGGCTTGAAGGTCACACCTACTTTGCTGTAAATGTATGTGGTTTTGAATTCAAAGTTATAATTCATTACGGGCTGGAGGAATGCCCGGTTCACTTAGCTGGAGTACTCGGTGGCATTATCCACGCCGACATTGTGTAGCCGGATCCCAGAGCAGTGTGGAATTGCCGATATCTAGGGAGTTTGGTGTAATGTTAGGTGGCTCCCTTGAGACAGACCTCACATTCTGCAACGGCCTTGAAAGGAACGGAGGCCGCCGCACTAATGTGTCAATAACTCAACCAGCGCAGGATATTATCTTTACCCCCGCTAATAATGACAGCAAACAAGATGATAATAAACCTCAAAATTATTCTTCCATACGCCCCGTAACAACAGGACTTTGATCGTACCGGAATGGCCCAAGAGAGAAGAGCAGTCACCACCAAACCCTAGATGAATTCAAAGGAAACGCAAAACTGGGGACGGCAGTTATTAATAATAAAAGAAACATGCAGCGATGACGTGATAAATCCATGGCATCAAACAAAGAGAGTCTACGCCAGAAGCTCCACCCTCCCCCTAGCACAATACATACACCGTGGTTGTCTTTAAGGAACGCACCAAATACAAAGTTAGAAAATACAAGGAGGGGAGACATGGTATGGATGTGGATTACCTAGAAAGGAGAGCCAACTAACGAAAAAGGAATCACCTCAGCTCCTGTCCCCGTGCTGTTCGGAACCAGCCAATCCATGGCCATATTATCTATCCATCTTTGAGGGGCGAAGCGCCTAGCCAAATTCCATCAAGTAATCTTTCCTCAAACCCCATCAAGGTGGTGGGACCTGACTTCATAGGTAATTGTAGGTAAGTAGGCATTTTTCATGTATTATACCATTTGCATTTCATGTTAGTTTGCTTCCCCGCGATTTGTACTGCTGATTGTTTTATTTTCTTATACATATATATGTGTGTGTGTGTGTGTGTGTGTGTGTGTGTGTGTGTAAGTTAGTGGCATTACCGCCCCATTTTATTACCGATGCCCCTATCAAGTTTGAGTAGGGTCTTGTACGTGCTGTGAGATGCTGGAGGTTCCGCTATTGGGCTATTAGTCCCCTCGAAGTTGGTTTTATTGTTATCCCCCGAATTTTAGATAATTCAGAGATCATGTCTCGAGACCCACGTCCCATTACTGGAGTACCGAGAGCAGGATTGATCTCGAAAGTATGGACTCGAGGGCCCATCCCTTCTTCTTTCATCGGATTCGTCTTGTCATCATAGCAGCATCCATCACCTTCGGCTTGGTCTTGTATCGGAGAAGGCTCTTGCTCCATGAGGTAATTGGTCCAAGTATCATGGTATGTGTCACTTTTGATCATTAAAACCTTGAATATACGTATCCGGATTCCTTTTATCTCAACAACCACTTAACTTTTACATTAGCCTAATTTGACCATGATCCGTAGATTGACAGGTATCCTAGCAAGCATGTGCCCACCCATAGGTCCTGGTTTGCCACTGAGGGGATTTCGGAAAAGCCATCGTCCGGCCTCCCCCTCATGCTACCAATTTCATTCTGTCTTTATCTCCCCGTTTAATTTGTCCATCCCCTTATCCGGCATTGGGTTGACCTCGGTTTAGGTGACGGCACCCTATCCTCATGGAAGAAGGGGCTACACCCATAAAAAGCAAATTTTGGTAAAAGATAAAAGCCTAGAAATAAAATCCAGAGATGCTTCTGGCCAAAAGACCCCTCGGTACGCACAAAGCCTCTCAATAAGAAACAAGAGGGACCTCGAAAAATAATAAAACAAGACCAAAACAAGAGGATGGGAGGTCTCATCACGAAATGCAAAATTTTATTATTAGGTTCATGGTACCAATGAGTGATGACAATGCTAAATTATCCGGTTACCATGCCGCGGCGTTGACCTTTTTTTGCATGGCCAAGGGAAAGGGTCTCATCACGAGCCACCTTACCGGCCTTGCAGGAAAGTACTTGGTAACACTATCGTACTTCTCAGCCACGCCGGGCGCGCATCCCCTTAGTTAGCCTTTGCAGTAGCAACAAAGAAAAATAAAAGAATGTATTTGAAAAAATTGTATCCATAATTGTGTACGTTCTCTATGTGCCTACAGTGTACATTGCATCCTCTAGCCCTCACTCTACCCAGCCCCGGACATCCCCAGCCACTATCCCAGCCTACATTGGTTGATGAAACCCTCCAAGACTCTGCTCTGTGAGTTTACTAGTCCAATAGGATCGCCTTGTCTTTTTCTCCACCATGTATTGTAGGTTTTGTAACTTCGAGCCACTGACCGATGTATTAGGGTCTTCTCGACATGTTTGATAATAAGCATGATGAAACGGATTAACATTGATATGATTCCGTGGATTGATGAGCCTATTGAGGGCGAAGTTTTTATGTGCAGGACTTCATGCCCGACGGATATGTACCATTTGGACCAGTACAAATTGGGAGATGATGCCCTGACCTCCAAGCCTGAGACCATCGGGAAGGGAGTTGTTGACACCCCATCATAAGTGTGTGAGATGATGTTGTTTGACCGAGGTTTTGTAATCAGAGGAGTAAAGAGGACGCCCATCGTGAGGCACTTTGGCGTATCTCGACCTAGGTCTAACCCCCTTCGTTGAATGTTATTCTTGAAGGCTCGAACGCCCCATCCTCACCATGACATCATCCACCCTCATGGACATTTTATGCACTAGCAAGAAAGGCAACGTATTGAGTGCCCCCGAGGGCTAACGCTTTGCCCGGATGACTCCATCCTGCCTCTTGGCAAGGCAATAGTTCCCTGAAGGGTTTTTACATTTTACAATTTCGGGCGTTAGGCTTTGTTCGACAATTTCAATGTAAAACAAAGATAGGGCCTGGTTTCAATTTTGGGCGGACTCTTAAAATTAATTGGTCATTGATGCTGCCAAGATATTATACCAATGAACATACACACCACCATTTGCGGAGCATTCCATTCTGTCCCCCACTGGTAGTTTCTGCCGATTCTCGCGAGCCACTCGTTTAGCGAATGCCACTTCTTAGTGCCTTCGCCACTTCATCTCGAAATGTAGGTCAAACCAGGGCCTGCGCCGTCCCGGCCAGGCGCAAAGGCGCAAAACTCCTGACGGAATTCGTCGTGGTGCCATCTGCCATACGTTTCAACACTCCTGTCGAATGTCCCGCATGCCACGCGTCCCTTGCTCAGTCCCCCTAAAGAGAAACTTCAAAATGCATTGAATAGTTGGAATAAATGGTTTCAGGCTAAGCACTCATTGCTTCTTTCCTCCCCCTGAGCCATCGCATCTCCTCAAGTCAAGAGAGGGAGACGCCCTAGGCCTAGGTTATCTCCACCTAGGCTCCCTGGTTTGGTAGCCTCAGTGATAGGCTTGCCTTAGCAACACTCTCCCCTCACCACACCCCTCTCTAGTCTTCTTGATTTATCTTTTTATGCTAGCCGCTTAAGCTAAGTTGACCTAAGGAAGGAGGAGAGAGAACGAGGCCTTGCTTTTAGCAACACCGGAGCTCTCTCCCCTCTAGGGTTTTGACTGAGGTCTCCGCCATAGCAACACTTCAGAACCCTTCCAACCATTCCTTAGTTTCCTTCAACCTTTGTGTTCTCTTCTAAATTGACTCCATTAACCCTTAGGCAATGATCTTAGGCCTCCAGCTAGGAAGGCTAAGTGATCAAACAACTCTCAAACCTTTGCTAAAATTGAAACCCCAACTAACTACTAACCCTAAAAGGCCGACGGCCACCCTTGGTTACTTCATCTTGAGACACGATTTTCATTTTATGGGCAATTGAATGGTAATAAAGCATTCATTGAATAAGGGATTGATTGGATACATTGATTGCTACATCATCTTGATATCTATTGGTGAAGTGATATTACTTCATTGATATATTATCAAACATTGACTTCACAATATTTATTGTTATAATTGCTTTATATAACATATCGACAGTCTTATGAAGTACCAACCCATTGGATCATAGCCTGCATATTGGTTTGTTGTTGCTTTGTCGCAAGGCCCTTCTTTGGGCCTCTATACCCCATTTTTGGTTGTTTAGCCGGGACTATCTGTTTTGGTGGTGACCTGTGAAGGGGGAACTTTACTTTGACTTTTAAACCTTTGCCTATTCAAAACTCTAGGTTATTGGGGACGTCTCCCCTGGGCCTAACCTCCCTAAAGAGAAAGAACCTCCCATCGTGGTGACATTGGGTGGGATAGGTTCATGTTACACCAGTTTGGCCTTCTACTTCATAGCCATTTGACCTAGCTACAAACTATGCGATAACAAGGTGGATTTGAGCATGGATTTGGTTGGGGTCGAGGCAATAGAGGTCGTGGGGACCATTGTGGTGACTGACGAGGAACGTGAAGAGACAAAGAAGAAAAATGGGTGCCTGAGACTAATTGTGTGTGGTAAGGAAGCCATGCGGAGGTCGATATGTCTCTAGTGGAGGCCACAAAGGTTGAATGCAAACCCATGATCGAGCAAAAAGAGTAAAGTGAGCAGTGTAGTAAGGAGGAGCATGATTTGAATTCTGACAAAAACACTCGGAAAACATCGTGGAATTGGTAGAGGCCCGAAAATGGTTGTTGGAATCGCAGCATGAGGTTGTGCAACACATGGTAGAAGACGATCATCACAAGGTGAGAGAATGGCAGCATAAGTGTCAGGATAGTAAGAATGAGAAAAAAAATTATTACAATGGAGTTGAAAATTCATCCCTGGTGACTCGCTCTCTTAATTGCCAAACTTCCGACTCATTTTGTCGCATTCCACTTCATTGCTTGTCACACGGACCTCGTCTCGTCAGACTCCACCACGCCATTCTTCACATTGGCTCAAGGCACCCTGCATATTTTCATTTGCACAACTTCCACATATTCCATCGCACTAGCTTCGTCAAAATGTTAAATTTATTTTTCTATTTCGTAGAATATATGCCTAGAAAAAGCTTGGTCTAAATGTTATATGTTTTAACTCTTTGAAGGACATATTTTCTTATCGATTTTGTCCAAAATCCCAGTCATATATTGTTAGAATTGTAGATTTAAATAATCGATCATCAACAAATGACCCTCAATGCTCTTTAAATAGAGATCATGGACCAATCAGATGATAAGCCACAGATCAATATAGTGATCGAGGAGAATATGAATTGTCGGATCACTTTATGTTTAGAACATATCATGACCATCGGATTACATAACTACAAATGCACACTAATACATACTAAAGAAACACATTTTTTAAGACACATTAGACCAAGTTGATCTTAATTAACTCCTAAGTGTCTAAATATCCTCACAAATCTAGGTCTATCAAAAGTATGTAGAGTGGGTACTCCTTCGATGCGGAATTTAATTATGCATCCAACAAGTGCCTACACTTGAAATTTGTGTCAACCTATAAGGAGATAAGTCAAAAATACGATTAAAACGGTTGTTTTATTTCTTTCCCTTTGGAAATTCATAACTCTTATTTTATTATTTGAACTATTATTTTATTATTTTCCTTAAGAGGCCCATTTTAGACCTCAAATTTCCCCTAATGCATGCAAAGAGTAGAGCGACCCTAAAACCTAGACCCAGTTGAAGAATGAGATCTTTTTTTCGTGAATCAAACTCAACTATGAAGAAACTCATGGCATAGGAGTAGATTAAGGACACTTCTTTAAGAAAGGGTTTTCCAAGATTGAGAAAGACATTTGTATAGATCTACCAATCGCAACCAAAAACTGTTGAAACAACATATTAAGTCATCCTCCAAGTAGAACTCAATTGACTTCAATGCATCCATTACCATGGAGATCACAAGTATTTTTGCAGTATTAAACTAGTTTGAAAAGTACTCTCAAAATCTTGAGCATAGCTTTTTAGATCAAAAGATTAAGACCATCTTTGAAAGATTTCTTTAAACAAGTAGCAAGTTCTCAGCCAAAATCTAAAGAAGAGAAGTTGAATTAGACTTGAGGGGTTTAAGATGCATGAAGATCGGCCTCATGTCCCGTTAATAGATCTAAGGCACCATTGTTGGTGCAGGGGAAAAGTCTACAAATTTAGATGGAAATATTGTCATTGTTGTGAGACTTGATTGGATAGAGCAAATAAAAGTAGAACTATTCAGGTGAAACCTTCGCTGCATAGAAGCACTACACTCAACTCCATCCTCTACCTAAAAAATAACTTTGATCTACTAAGTACCAAGAGGGATCAAAAATAAACTGAGCCAAATACTTCTTAATGCTTAAAAGATCAAGGTTAAGATGAATATGTATTGGTTTATTTTTTATTATAACTATATTTGTATTATTATGGTCCTTTATTTTTCATCTTTACATATCTCAACTTTTTCCATTTTAATTTTTAATGTTACCTTACATTAAACATTTCATACTCATTGAATTATAGAGTGCACCTTGTTCTCTTAGTGCAATTATGTAAATACATGTGAATATTTTTACTATTAATTTTTTTTAATAAGTGGTTTTAGTGAATATGTATAAGAATTTTTTTTTATAGGTGATTTGAATATGTATAAAAGGCACCTTCCAACATGTGATATATAATGAAGTAAATACCTCTCGCAACTCACATAATATACCATTAAATTATGATATCGTGAAAATTATGATATCGTGACTAGGGGTATCTTTCATTTCAAATTCACCTAGGGCTTATACCTAACCTTGATTGTATGAAATGGATGGCTTGCTTACAGTGTGAAACACCCCCCGAATATGTGAACATGTACTTAAGAAGATTTAAATCTTAATAAAAAGAAGAACGACACCCTTATTTTCCCCATTGATAAAACTCCTATTAATATTACATGGCCTCCCTTGTGCATGAAGGTTGAAGGGGACAAGCATCCTCTCACATACTCAACTTTCATCCCAAAGCCCAAACTTAAAAATTACAATGATAATGAAGCGACAATAGATAAATAATAAAAATTTCCATAAAACAAGTTGGCTTATAAAATCATTGACGGCAAATATTAAAATTCATGAAGAACTAGCGTCGCCACATAACTTGTGGTTCATTAAGTTAATGCATAGCAAGCGAGGGAGGCCACCACTACCAGCACAAGAGGCCGTCACTACCCTGCGAAGGATCCCGCCACTACCAGTGCAATGTGAACCGATGGTTGGTGGACGGAAGCATGTGATATGTGGTTAAATCTTTTGCTAAATCTTGACATCGAAATCTTTTGCTCAATTAAGGACTAATTCTCATTAACTCTGTTGTGAAACAGGGCGTTGGAAAAGACCAAAAGAAAAGTGGGAAGAAAGAGTATGTATTTTGTGTTCATCCAGAAAAGTGGAAACAGAAAAACATTTCATTTTAGAATGTGAGGCCCTCAAAGACAGCAGGAAAAATTATGCAGGTATTCTGGCAGCTAGTTCTTGGGATCATCTATTCAGCAAAGAGTTTGTTGAGAAGCTGGAAACGATTATTGCAAAACTTCACAGGAAAAGGGCCGAATACAAAAGCCAGCCAGATGGAAAAACAATCTGTCCCATAAACTATTTTTAGCCTCATGGACGTTAAAAATTCTTTCTTTCTTTCTTTCTTTCTAAGAAATTAACCTTCTATTAATCATATCAAACATAAGTTTATGTAATCAAAACCACCCATTAAAGAGCGACAATGAAAATATTCTCAACCTTTTAAATATTAGCCACACACGTCAGAACTATCATTAAAAGAACCTTTCCTCACACCCCATTTCCAATATAGGGACACCTATCAATGTAGTAAAGACAAACTACATTACAAAAGTAGTCGATGTCACAAAAGTGTAATGTTAAGAAGTGACCATGGTGTGATTAGAGCATAAATCTTGCAAAGCAAATTGTGTAGCAAGTGATATCATTCCATAACAGGAGGCATTAGTACAAGGATCATCCCAACTGAAAGCCAAGAAAACGATTTTGTCATAACAAAATATTTTTATTAAAGCATTTAATTGAGACATTCTATGTTGAAAAGCATTTTAACTAATATAATTTAATTATAAATATCGAATTTGTTACATAAAAACTATATTGGTAAGATTTTTTTAGTAAGAAAATAAATTGTAATTAAGTGTAATATCTGGTTTTATGTATAGAATTAAAGCTAAATGTTATTGGAAAACATATAATCCTATTGAAGGTAGCCTCAACAATGACCACAAGGGATATTTGTTTTCTTGTAAATATTATTTAGGCTAAAATCACCTTTTGGTCCTAAAATAAGACCTAAAACTTCCTCTAAATGACTAAGATAAGATAAATGTGTCAATGTCCTACACATGACCACTAAAGTAGGTCAATGGGATTGTTTTGGGTACAATGATGTCTACCCAAAGCGGGTGCACTAAAACAACTCCTATATAAAGGCAAGAAACAAGAAGTAAAATAGCAATCTAAAAACCCTGGAAGACCTACTTCAAAGAATGGAGAGTCGACCCAAGAGAAAGGAAGAAAGCTCGAGATGTACAAAATGAGTGGTTGTTTAGCCTATGGTACCAATAGTAAGAGATCTTGATCCATTGGAAGCATCTCTCCTAGCATCCAAGGCCGAATGGAGAAAATTCAAAATAGATGTATGTTTTGAAATAAGTAGGCGAGGAGCTCGAATGAGTGCGATGTTGCTAGATGGAACAGACTCGTCGTTGAGGTCTGGAAGATATCATATGGCAATTGCACTGACTACTAGTATGAGGCACCGTTGGGGTATCACGGAGGCGAGGATAGAGTTCCATGTCCTCACTCATCTAGAGTCATCTCTGTCTATCCTCCACTTGGTGCCCCTATTCGGGAGCACCATGAAAAAGGGAGTAATCATGGGTAGGGGCAAGTCTAGGGAGTGGATGTGGTTGGTGGATAGAAGAG
>SNQJ01S0034212.1:68832-82121 GCA_010110895.2 Picea sitchensis | reverse complement strand
ATTACTCTTTTTTTTTTTTATGAGTTTTACTTACAATTTGATAAAAAATTCAGAAAATTACAAATTTCAATGATTGAGATTGTTATTTAAATAATGTAAAATTGTGATCTCTCCAACAATTACACTGTTGAATTTGGATGAGGTTGCCCAAACTTAAAAGACCTGGAAAGTTTACTATGCCTTTCTTAATTCTCTATAGATATTATTTTAATAAATTTATATAAAAATTGAAAATTGGATTGAACATTCAATAAATATTAAAGTGAGAAAATATTTAAAATATCTTCATACTAAAAAAAGTATAGAATGCACCTCTCATATAAAACCTAAATATATGTTATAGGCATAGTCTAAAAGTTCTACCTTTTTTACTTTCCTAAAACTTTCATCAGAATTCAACAATGTAATAGTTGGTGAAATCACAATTTTATATTGCTTAAATCAAGTTTTTGAATGTATTTACAATTTTCTGAATTTCTGATCAAATTTTGGGCAATACTGGTTCAAAAATGTGCAACTTAGCATCTTTTTGTGAGCAACATTTTCATATATGCTATAATATACTGATTAAATTTCATTTTATTATACTTGGTTTTTAAGGATGTTGCCCCCCAGAGGATTGTTGATTCCCTTGGAAAGGAAGATTCCAAGGTTGAGATTGTAATCCAGGTAAATTTTGTCCATAAACTGGGTTATGGCCTCCAACCTGAGGTTGCAGCCCAACTTGACGTTGCCCCCCAACCTGAGGTTGCAGCCCAACTTGAGGTTGCCCCCCAACCTGAGGTTGACCTCCAACATGAATTTGAAAACCAGAAGCGACAAAATGATTGGTGCCTCCAACTTGATTGGAGCTACTAGGGCCAGGACAATTAGATCCTCCAGGCGAAGGTGGAGGAGGAATGTAAGGCCCCCCGGAGAGTACCTGGGTAGGTTTAGAAACAAAATGACTAGCAACATTATACCCAGGAGGAACAAAAATATTAGACCCTCTGGCTGGATTCTGGACAGGAATAGCAATGGAAGTATTCAAAGCATTATACCCAGTGGGAAGTGACAGATTTGATCTAAGCGGAAGTGGTGTTCCAATAGGAGCTTGAGTGATAACTGTATTTCTGGAAGAAACATGCATAACTTGTGGGACCATAGTAGAGCTAGTGAGCTGGAGAGGAAGAATCGAGTGAGAACCAACCCACAATTGGTCTAAAACTGTGACGACATTACTGGTTGTGCTAGTAAAATGATCTAAAGGTACTGTATAAGTAGTGGAAGGCACATGCGTTTGTGATGCCATAGGTTGATTAGGACTCATTCCTAGTTTATCAAAAATATCGTGTCCCAAAGAAATCCTCCAAAAAGAATGGATAGGGACAGAGATAGGATTAAAGATTCCAACAGTATGAACCAGAGTTCTAAACGATTCACTTTGAAAAAGTGGATTGTCTGCACCAGAATCTGCATGAGGTCCAATAGGTATTTCAATATACTCGTCAACAACAACGTCTCTCGATGAATTTATCTAGAGCAAATGTGGATCTTGTACAACACTCAATAATGGATTTACGGGAAGTATTGACTCCTCTAATGGAGTTGAACTTCCAATCGCAGAGGCTACGTCGTTATTGACTGCTCCTTCAAGAGAACCCTCTGGTAAGTTAGGAAGTAAAGGAATGTAATCTTCTGGATCTTCTAGAGGTAGCCCTTGCATCCTATGTGAACGACAAGGGCTGATGTTAGCCGCACCAAATAAAGAACAAAACAAATCTATGGCCAACTAGAGAAATAAACAACACTCACTAATAAAATCTAGAAATCAAACATGCAAACAAACCTTCTTATTTCAAAGTCACTAGTTGGTGATGAAATCCAACGTCGTGAAATCAAGACAAGAAGGGGCTGGGATAAAGCGGGTGGAAAAGTTACGTTGATGACCTGCTTGACGGACTTACACCTTGGTGCAAGCTCCCACACATAATCGTGGGTATACCCTCCAAGGAGCCCGAGTGAGTTTGGGCAACGTCGATTCCAGGTACCGTGAAGACTTTCCCCTCCACAATCACCTTGTGTAAATACCCTAAAGAGATAGGCCACCAAGGTTACCAATTACAACAATGATGCTTGGGGAAACAATCGATAGTCCAATCCACACTCAAAGGAAGGGTATCTAAGCCCGAAATCAACTCGAGAAGGTCTTTACARGATTTTCTTCTCAAGTGACCCCCAATAATACRCACAATCTCTACACTAAGACCAAMAAATCAGGGTGAGTAACTCTGCTAGTCCTAATGTGAYCTCATGATTGACCCTTGTGTTAGAAGGGCTTCCCAGGACAAAATGTAGCAAGTGGATTTGAACTCTCCCTATCAAAAGATACTATTGTGTGTTTTGATGCTTTGGAGAGTGTGCCTTACAACCTATTCCAAAGCGTTATCTTAGCTAATGTTGGTGTAGAGAATTTCTAGAAAACAAAAGTTGCTAATAAATTTTAAAATTGCGCTATATTTTAAAGGCTATTGCTTACTCAAAAGGAAAACATAAATGAAACTGATGATGTATGTGACCTTGACCCAATAAAGTTCAAGAAGAGATGATTATGCAATCTTTTAATTCGATGAACTCTAATTAAAGTAGGGAGAAGGCATCTCTTTTTGAAATACAAAATATATGAAACACAATTTCTCAATCTTTGAATGAAAAAGATACCAAATGATCAAATGCAACAATTTTCCAAAAACTACTAAATTTCCAATTTGTCTCTTTTAAGAAATATTTCAAATGCAACAATTTTCTTATAAAAGACTACTAAAAAGAAGAATGACTTCAATTCTTTCTTTCTCAAATCAGATCAGATATGTAATGAAGAAAATAAAATGTAATCCAAGAAAATTAGCACATTCTCAACACTATTCCCAAATCAAGTTCATAATGTAGACAAAAATGAAATGATAAGAAAACCTTTTGTCAAATACAAACAAAAGTTGTCTCTCAATCAACTAACAATCCAGAAAGTAAAAACAATCCAAAAATCCAAATAAATCAAGGATTCTTTGTCGAACAAGCACTCAGGACCAAGATCTAGAGATTATACCCTTGTGACAAAAATCGAAAGAAAAACTTGAAAAATTTACAAAGAAAACTTTCAATTTCCGAAAATCAATCAAATGCAAGCTTCAAACTTATAAATCAATCATTCACTAGTGTCAGAAATTCATCCCAGACAACATAGGCAAGACTGGGTAGATAAAAAGAAAAGGATATCTCCAACAACTCCTATAGGAATCGTCGCAGGTTGTTGTGGAACACAGTGTGACAATCTAGGGTCGTCGCATGCTGCCAATAAGGTACAGTGCGACATCGTCGCACTGGTTTGCACCAGTAGAGTGCAACGTCAAAGGATCGTCGCAGGATTTCTATAGAGTATAGTGCGATGATCTCTGAAAATAAAGGAAAATGGGATGAAAGACAAAAATTCTCACTAAAGTTTCAGACCCACAGAGTCAAAATGGATCATCCACAGACTTAGAGAATGAAATTAACCAAAAGAAGGCAGGCTAAAAGAAAATAAGAAGAAAAAAACCAAAAGAAAGTCATATCCCCAATATGGTCGCCAATTTTGTTATCGAACTAATCGGTAAGTGCAGACACAAACAGATCTCCCTAACTTCCACAAGAAACTAGAACAAAACAAAACAAAATACATACTTCGCCTTAAACTTCATTGTCATATAAACTAGTTTAGAGATGTACAAGTGACATACCTTTTAAACGACGTTTGATCCTCACTAGTGTCATCCTTGTAGCTCATTCTTTAGGTTTGCAGAATGGTGAGCCTGTCTAAGAATCACAAACCAACAAAGAGGGAAAACAAATATATATGCATTCTAATGAATTCTATGCACACGATCAAGGAATTATACAATAGAAGACGAGATGATTTTATAGGGAAGAAATGTAATGATGTATTAAATTAAATGGAAAGTGGAGAATACAACCTATGCCTTGATGTTACAAGGTCCCCTTTCAACGGATCTTTGCTTCAACACAAACACCTTTTCTCCAATGCCTTGAATGAAGAAGATCCACAATCTGACTTGAAGAACTAAAGCAAAGTTCTCAAGCATAATATGAAGTAGAACTCCCCATGCAAATCTTAGCCTATTAAACCTTAGCCTTTTCCATGAGAGATCCCTCTTTATAGAGTGTGAAAGAGAGATGGATGAGGAGAATAGGATGATCCCACTAAATCGGAGAAGCGACTAAGATCCAAACCGATTGGAGGCCACCTCATCGTCTAGAAGATTCCCTTCTAGAACTTTCCCTTCTAGAACATTCGTGAAATTTGACTTTTCCTATGCTTTAAGCATCATCGCACCCTATGCACAAGCAACATGGGACGACGTCGCAATCTAGTTTTAGGTCAGAGTGCGATGATCAGGCATCGTCGCACCCCATGCATATAGCAGGATGCGATGACCTTCCTTGATATGGTTTTTGAAAGAGGAAAGCAAACCACTTTTCCCATGGAGAAAGTCTCTTTTAATATTTTCAGGGAACATGAACACATGTTGTCAGTTGATCAACGAGGTGATCAAAATAATGTGTAACAAAGATAACAGGAGGAGAACCACAAGGTATATTTTTATTGTAGGTGGAAAAACAATAAGTTGGATTTTGAACTGCAAAAGGTTGTTTCACTTTCAACAACGAAAGCAGAGTATGTTGCTGCTACAAAGGCTAATAAAGAGATGATTTGGTTACAAAGGTTTATGAAGGAATTGGGAAATAAGAAGGAGAACAACAGGTTGTACTATGACAATGAGAGTGCCATTCATCTTGAAAATAACCCAAACTTCCATTCTAAGAGTGAGCATATGAAACTCAATTACCATTTCATACGATTCGTTTTGGAAGATGGACAATAAAAGTTGGAGAAGATACATACTAGCCAAAATCCTGCAGACATGTTAACAAAGGTAGTAACCAGGGATAAACTGAGTTCCTACTTAGTTTAAGTTGGTCTTCAAGCAAGAAGGTGAAGATGAGAAGTTTTCCAGGTCCAAGGTGGATCATAGTCCAGCAGGTACAACAACAATGGAGTTGTTGTGATTAGTCTCCAAGTGAAAGATTGTTGGTTGTGGAGTCTGACTATCTTCCTAATTTATATGTAGGTATGCATAGCCCCCTTCTGCCGAGGGTTCGGGGGCTGGCCCTTGAATGAAGGGGTGATATATCTGATGATATAAGTTATTTTAGGGTTTTCACCCAAAAAGGAAACCCATTTTGTATGATGGCATTGTATTGTAGCTGTGTATGAGAGTGAATATTGTATTATGAGAGAGGAGACCGTGAGAGAAAGAAGAGGACGTTATAGCCGATGTATTGTAGGTTGTATCCTTTAATTTATGGATAATAAAGGAAGCACCTAGAAATTTCTCTGGTGGATGTAGCCCACACAGGGTGAACCACATATATCTATGTCTCTATTGTATTGTGTATCTTTTGTGTCTTATTTCCGCATTAGTTTTTATTTTATTTCTCAACGATCCTATTTTTTCTAAGAGATGAGAGAGCCAATTTTTAATTTAAGGAGTTCACTTCTATAGTGCATTGGACTGGTTTTCTAGAAGAGCAATTCTCTTAGGGGTGGACCGAGTTTTTCTAGTATCTGATTGCTCTACTTATCGATAATATCCATGAGGCCTCTTGTGTTAGTACCTTGTGGGATAATGATTTGAGCAGAGAGTGCTTCACATCTTTCAGGTTAGTTTGGGACCCTGGGATCATTCTCAATTTCAATTTGGTTCAAACTATTTATCATAAGGTTGTGATGGCATTGCATGAGGACAAACAATCTTTGGGAAGGGAGGACTGTAGTGTTCCCATTTGCGGGTTCTTTTGCTCTGCAATTGGAGATGAATTTTGAGGTTTGTGTTAGTCTAATCAAAGGGGTAGTTTGATGTTATAAATGAGATCAAAGGTTTTAGAGGATTTATATGATGTCCAACTAGGTCCGTTTATCATATTTTATCATCGAGATCACTCCTGCGCAGTTAGTTTTCGGTTCTGATGCATTATGACCATTCTCGTAATTTGGGAGTAATATTGAGCATTATTTAATTAATTTCACTAAGTTTTTTTATTTTAATCGAATTATTGAAGGAGGAACCTTAGTGTTATAGCTGGTTAGAACTAGGATGAAAATATTTAAATGTTGGGATGATGAAAAGTGACTTCCAGTGCCCAAAAATGTTTTAAAATAAAATAAATCACTTTTTTGAGTTAAAATGTTGAATAAATTAATAAGGTGACTTTGGGGGAAATATTAGATAAAGACTTATAAATTTACTTTATATTATTTAATTGGGGGGGGGGGGGAAGTTAAAAAATGGTATAAATGAGAGATTAGAGCTCATTCTCTCATTATTCATGATCATTTTTACCAAAACCGATTTGGAGAGCTCTTATAGCTTATTTAGCTCTGGTACTGAAAACCCTTGAGTAGATTGGGTTTGGTGGTGAAAATATCCACCCTAACTGATCAAGAAGGAGATATTTCTTAGATATCTCACCTGGTTTCATTGCGCATAAGGAAGATTCATTGTTTTACTAAGTTGTGTGGGCATTTCCAGAATTTTTGTTGGTGTTGTGGAAGCCATTTCATTTCAAGGAAAGTCGCGTGGGGTGGAAGAAAGAGGTCGAACCTCTTGTTGCTGATCATGGGGATATAAAAGAAGGTTTCATGATAATATCCTCTATTGTTTGAGGTGTATTCTTGCTGCTATAAGTGCATATTGTGGTTAGATTAGAGGGAGTTTGTGGCATTGTTTGTTGCACGTGGGATTTACCAAGAAAGGTCATACCTTCTCTCTGCAATTCGTGGGGTATCTAGAGGAGGTTTTTGGACCATTTATATAAGACCCTAGCATTTCCTGGAAGGGGGATGAATCATTAAATATCATATCATGGTTTCCTACAATTTGACTTGCCTTTACTTATCTCCATTTCCTTCATCAAATCATGCCTATTAGAGGTTGTACGTGGTGCCTAGAAGGAAATTGTTACAATGTATCTATTGTTTCCCATGTATGGATTTTCTACAGGTAAGAAACAAACAATTAAATATGATTTTTTTTCCGAGTATTGTTGTTGTGATAGTCAATTACAGGTCAGAAATAAAGAACATAATTGATAGTATATGTTGATCCTATTGTTATTAAATGTTGATCCTATTGAGTCTTGAATCATTCTCATTATATGTATTGTTGTGTTCATTTGGCATTTAATACAATAAACTTATTTTATGTGTGCCAAATCGATGATGATTTTTTTGTGCACTGTTTGACGGAAGAATAGAACCAAATAAGCATTAAAACACACCAACAATTAACACATAACATATCAGTAGTGAAACTATTTGATGAAAGTTATGAACCAAGAAAACACAAAACATATCTGCAGTAACACACAAAACTAACAACTATATAAGAGGGGATATTACACCAAGTTCCATTTCATATCCCTTCATGTCCTTAGCCCCTTTTTGCTCGACATGTACTTTCCCTCCTCCCACACTCATCTAGTCTTCTCCTTCATTTCATTTCCATAATAAGCTTGAGTGGAGTCGTTTAAGGATGGGACGATCCATTCCCCTCTTTAATATCACCCGTACAACCCCTCTTTACTCTGGCTATGCAAATCTGTTTGCTCATGTGGGAAACCTTTGTCAGAATCACTGGTTTACGTCACCCCTTATTAATGTGGGCATTCCCCTTTCGTTCTTTAGGCATGATCATCAACTAGTTCATGTGAGTTTGGTGGATAATTGTGAAATGTTTGTTTCATATGCTCCCAACAATCATCTCCCTTTGTGGCTTTGGATATGGGATAATTTTCCATTAATGAACTTGTCCTTTGGGGTGTACAGTTTTCATCATGGCCTCCTCCCATTCTTCCTTATGGTTCAAATGACTGCCTCTAGAGGAGACATTAAGCCCATCGGTAATTATCTTTTCCCTTTGTCCTTTGTATTTTCTAATTGCACCCTCAACATGATTGACCTTCGTTCGGGTATGAGTTCTAGGCTTGCACATATTGAGCAGGTTTTGGAGGACATGTGCACCTTTGTTCAAACTATTCAGGAAAGTTTGAGCACTCTTTCTGCACAAAGTCCTAGAAGTCTTGTAACTCTCTCTTAAGCACAAACAATCTCTCTATTGTCTTCAATATGAAGGTAATGCACTTAATATTCAACTGGAAAGCATACATGCTCACCCTATTCTCCACGGCAACAACATGGCGGCACTGGTTGGTTCAGAGTCTGATTCTTCCCACGTCTTCTTAGCTCCGCTCCCAAACCTCAATGCACCGACTCACTCGTCATTCATGGAAAATAAATACATAAAGGAAATATCACCTCCATGTAATTTTGTAATATATGCAATGTTTATTTTGGTTATGCTTAGGAGATTTTTACCGGATTTTCACAGTTAGAACCTCAAACTTGTGTTGTATAAATTTCTAGTCAATTCTGTATTGAAAATTCAGAGCGGTAGGATTATGACCTATGGTATACATCTACCTCGTTTTTTTTTGTTTTTTGTTTTATTTAATTTTGAACTCTCCATGTAACTTTGTTTCTTTCCTAGCAGTCTTTACTTAATTCAAATTTACCAGTTACAGTTAAAAAAAAACTTTTAGCTAATAACTCAGAATGAGGCATGATTACAATTATTGGAAAGATGATTTAGAGGAGAATGTGTCTAAATAATCATAATATGGACTAGGGCATCACCATTCACCTAGATATTTATCCAAAAGAGCACCCGTATTTTCAGAATCAAAGAGAAACCCAAGTAGATCCCTTGTCAGACATCAAAGGAGAAGGCCCAAGTTAGATAGTTTGCAAGGAGAGGTTAGGAGGCTCAAGCCACCCACATTTGATGGAGAGAATATGAAGGGTGAATAAGTTGAAGCTTAGTTGTTGGGAATGAGTAAATATTTTCAGCTACACATTTATTCATCAACTATGGAAGCAAAGATTGCCATATATCATCTTCAGAGGATAACTTCCATGTGGTGGGACCAATTGAACAAATTCAAGCATATTGAGGAGAAAATAAATTCTTGGAAGCATTTTAGGTAATTCCAACATCAATACTTGTTATAGCACTATTATGACAATAAAATGCAATAATTATTTGAGCTTAAATTAGGAAACATGAACATGGAAGAGTATGAGAAGAAATTCTTGGAGCTTCTAAGGTATGTGGATTTCATCAGGGATGAGAAGGTTAAAATTTAGAGATTTCTTAGTGGACTTCCATCATTCTACAAGGATAAAATTCAGTTTGATGAGCCCAAGAATTTGGAAGAAGCCATGAGAAAAGATAAGTATTCGTATGAGCAGAGTAAGGCAAGGGCATCTTTTCAAAAATCTTGGGATGGAAAAAAGAAAGGGAATATGGATGAGAGGAAGAAAGGACTCAACCCATCTTTCTTTAGGAATAGTTCACAGTCTTATAGGAAAGGGGAACAAGCACAAAATGAGCCCAATATGAAAGATTCATTGGGGAAAATTCCAAGACAACAACCCATAAAGTGTTGGGGATGTGAGGGGGACCACATGTATAAACATTGTCCTCATAAAGGATATAGGATGGGGACTGTGCATAAGCTTCAGGAAACTAACACAATCGACGAAATGGGCAGAAGTGTGCCAAGGATTTATGCATGCTTGGACAATAGACAAATAAATTATCAATCCCACATGATTGAGGTGGAAGGTAAGATTGATAATCAACCCATAGCTATTTTGATTGATTATGGAGTGAGTCATAGCTATATAAATCCTAGTATGGTTGACATACTCAAATTGACGAGATGTAAGCATGAAAATTCTTGGTTGATTTAGCTAGCCACTAGAACCAAGAGAAGAACCAATGAGCTTGTTAAAGATTTCCCATTGAACATGAATAGAGTTAGTACTAAGGAAGATTTGAACATTATACCCCTTGGGTCATATAATTGCTTAATTGGTATGGATTGATTGGAAAAGCATCATACCATCCTAAATTTTTATAATAAGACTTTCATATGTCTCAATGAGGAAGTGAGTTCGAGGATAGTTCAAAGTATTCCAAGGCCTATATATGTCAAAGATATTACAACATTGTAGCTGAAAAGAAGTTCTAGAAAATGGTGCCAAATATATGCAACCCATATGGAAGAGACAACAAAGGATAAGGAGCCAAATATTGAATACTACTCAGTTCTGAAAGAGTATGAAGATGTATTTCGGGAATTGTCAGTATTGCCACCAAAGAGAGACATTGACTTATCCATTGATTTGATTCCTGGATCTAGCACAATGTCCAAGACTCCCTATAGAATGAACACACCAAAACTGAAAGACTTGCAAATGCAACTCAAAGAGTTATTGGAGAAGGGGTACATACACCCAAGTGTTTCTCCTTGGGGTGCCTAGGTGCTTTTTGTGAAGAAAAATGATGGAACTTTGAGGTTATGTATTGACTTCAAACAACTAAATAAATTTACCATAAACAACAAGTACCCTTTTCCAAGGATTGATGATATTTTTGATCAATTGAAGGGAGAAAATATATTTTTGAAGATTGACTTGAGATCAAGTTATTATCAAGTAAGAATCTAATAAAAATATACTAGCAAGACAACCTTTCCGACGAGGTATGGTCATTATGAGTTTGTAGTGGTGCCATTTGGATTGACAAATGCACCCTCGACTTTTATGTGTATGATGAATGGAGTGTTCAAAGATWACCTGGAAAAAATTGTTATTGTCTTCTTGGATGATATTCTTATCCACTCTAAGACAGAGGAGGAGCATGAGTAGCATTTGAGGATGGTGATACAAGTGTTGAGAGAACACCAATTGTATGCCAAGTTGAGAAAGTKCAYTTTTTTTAGAATCATATGCACTATTTGGGCCACATTGTCTTCGAGGATGGCATAGTAGTGGATCTAGAAAAGATTAAATCAATCAAAAGTTGGCCAACACCAAAGAATATTTCAGAGGTTAGATCATTTATGGGTCTAGTTGCTTACTATAGGAGATGCATTACATGTTTCTCCAATATTGCAAACCCAATCACTTCTTTGCAAAAGAAAGGAATAAAATTTGAATGGACTACCAAGTGTGAAGAGAGCTTCCAACACTTGAAAGATTCATTAACTAGTTCACCTATTTTGAAATGTTGCAGATCTAGATGAGGATTTTTTTGCATGCACATATGCATGCAAGGAAGGGCTTGGTGGAGTCCTTACACAAAATGGGCATGTCATATGTTATGAGTCAAGGAAACTTAAAAAGCACGAAACAAATTATTCTACCCATGACTTGGAATTGGCGACAATAGTTCATGCCTTAAAAATGTGGAGGCATAATCTCATGGGTAGAAAATTTGAGCTAAGAACAAACCATAGTGGTCTGAAATATTTGTTTGGACAAACAACATTGAATGTCAAACAAACTAAATGGTTGGAATTTATCAGTGAATATGACTTTGACATCAAGCACATTAAGGTTAAAGAGAACAAAGTGGCTAATGCACTTAGTAGAAGGGTGCATGAAATGCATGCTACAACCATTAGTATGTAGAGTTCATATTTGAAATGCAGAATTTTAGAAGCTATAACATCAGGCCAACATTGTACAAAAGTTAAAGAAAAATTATAGCAGAATAATGTACAACAAAAATTTAAAAATTATAAGTTGGAATAGGATGGAATCCTCTTGTACATGAACAAAGCTTATGTTCCAAATTCTCAGGAGTTGAGAAATTTAGTTTTAAAATAAATTCATAATGTGCCATACATTGGACATCCAGGGTATAAAAAAACAATTGCAGCTGTAAGAGACCAACATTATTAGCCCAGTATGAAGAAGGATGCAACTGATTTTATTGCTAGATGCATGGAATGCCAAAAGGTAAAGGCTGAGAAAGATATACAACTGGATTGCTACATCCATTTCCCATTCTGGAGTGGAAATGGGAAATTGTTACTATTGATTTCATTACTAAGTTGACTAGAACAATAAGGAAACATGATTCCATCATGGTAGGGGTTGGATAAGCTTACAAAGGTTGCACATTTTATTTCGGTCAAGATAGGTAAAAAATCTACACAAACAAGGGTCAAGAACATAGAGAATTCAGAGTGGGAGGGCACGTGTTTTTGAAAGTGAAGGCTAAAAGGAGCTCGCTAAAATTGAGAATTTGTCCAAATCTGGCAGTGACATATTGTGGGACATTTGAATTTATAGAGAGGATAGGCCCCATTTCATACATGCTTACATTTCCTACATCCATGAGAGTTCATAATGTGTTTCATGTGTCTTTATTAAAGAAATATGTGCTTGATCCTAACCACATGATTGATTAGATTGTGATTGGGTGGAGCTGGTGTGCATACTGAACCAGAGAGTCAAAGTTCTCAGGACCCCAATCCATCATCCTAGTAAAGGTACAATGGACCTACTACGGTCCTAAAAACACCGTGTGGGAAGATGAAGAGGCCAGGTGGGAAGAGTACCAATAAATTTTTGCATATTTCGAGGGAATGTGAATGTACATTTGTACATATGTGTATAAAGACTCCATTTTGGGGCAATTGAAGTGATTAGAGAAAAGAATCCGAGACTTCTTGTGTGGCCTATGATGGAGCCTTAGAAGGGTGGTGGGATAGCCTGAAGGGTTGTGATGCAGAGAAGGGGGTACACCTCCTAGGGTTGTGCAGGTTGATGGGAACGAGAGATTGCTAGTTGGAATTGCTACAGGAGTCATTAAATTGCAAAAGTATCAAGTATTTTGATGTAATATTTTGTATACATGCGCATGTGCACTTGTATGGTGATGTGCACCGAGGATACTGCAATTTGTAGGGGGAGGGGATTGTAATACCCCATTTTTTTTATCCCCGATGTAGCATTGTATATTTGTAAATATTATGAATGGTTGTGGGTTGAGCGATGTAATATGCAAACATTGTATATTTGAAATAATAAAATGAAATACATCACTAGCTATAAACTGATACAGAACCAAGTAATGGGGGGCTATGATTCCACAAGAGAGGGGAATTAATGGGGGTTTTGAGGGTTTTCATATGACTTGAGTCTTATGCCATATTTATTAATAATTTTTTCATTTATCCATTTATCCATTTGACTTATTCAACACTCAATCATTGAATTCATGTAAAAAGTTGGGTGAGGAAGTCATCCCACTTAGCTATGACATCATGGGTTGAGTGTA
>SNQJ01S0034212.1:36327-64544 GCA_010110895.2 Picea sitchensis | reverse complement strand
GGACGTCTCCCTTGGACTTGCCCTCCTAAATAGAAAGAGCTCCCCATCGAGGTGACAGTGGGTGGGGAAGCTCCTGTTACGCCGGTTTCAAGCCCTGACTCAAGCTTTCAAACCTTTCCTACAAACCGTGCGATAACAGGACCCATATCCAAATTGCTTCAAACGACCGTTTCAACACTTGGTAAATTGTGTTTTCATGCTTTTTAGGACCCCCTCACACCAGTTGAATATTTTGGGTTCCATGCACTCTATCGCATATTGAAAATGGCTCTACAAATACATATGGGTAGCTGCACTCCCTGCCATGCGAGTAATGGTGTAAAGGATGTTCTGCAATGGTAGATCCCAGACATCTCTGATGGCTACCTTTCCACTATGTTTTTCGGTACCTGACACACAATGGTGGTGAACGTAGTAATCTATAGGTTCACCTCCACCCCTGCTACCTGTGAGCGATACCCACGAACCACGGAGAGACAAACCTGTTAGAAAATAGATATCCTCTATATCTATTGTGAGTGTGTGGACACCCACATGAAATGCATGTTCGTTCACATCCCACATGTGAACCAAATACTCTAGTAGTCTCAACTGGGCTCTCATGCCCTGAATCCTGAAAAATTTTAGTAACCCACATTGCCTTAGAGCCATAACTGTCCCCAAGTCATTCCCGGTGAAATAATCCTCTTCTTCATGCTCATGCTCACGCCACTTGAGCATCTTGACCAAGGAAAGCCTACCAAGGAACAATAAAAGAATATTAGAAACATAAAATTATTTCATGGGGGTTTTTTCTAGTTGTGTTTATCTTTTTAAAAAATTTGGTTGTGGTCATCGTAGGGTTGCACATTCATGCAAACCGACGTTGTCACACCCTTCCTATAGGGTCACATGAGACTATCCAATATCGTCACATTTCACGATATAGGGCACCTGCGACGATCTCAATGCACAAGTAGCCCCAAAAAATCAACCCAACACATAAGTTTAAACAATGAAAACACATTTTAAAACCATGAAAAGATGAAGGAGAATAATATTACCTGTTTGACAGAGACGGTTTGCAAAATGAAACACCACACGCTTTGCAATTGACAGTTGAAATCCGGGGAGAAAAAGGGCTTTGGAACACTATTTGGTCAAAATTGCAAATGAAATGGTAAAATGGTGTTTTGGGCCTATTTTATTGTTTTTTACCACTTTTTATTTGCAAAATTATATTATTTTTATATATTATCCATGCCCTAAGTCTTAATAGCTTGGCAAAGTGTTGACTTTTGTAAATTAAAAGGTCTAGAGACGAGACGTTGGAATAAGGGTCCACCCCTTTTTTATTTGTTTTCACATATTTTTCTTTTGTACAGATCCTTTTAGGGTTTTTCAAGAAAAACTCTGAGTAGAGTCTTAGTTATTTCTCACGCTCATGAAACCATGAGAATGTAATAGAGTAGTCTTTTATCATTTTTTCAAAATTGCATTGGCAATATGAAAAATGAAACCTACGGAGTATCCTTTAAGCTCTTTTCAAGCTCCTTAAACATGAAAAGATAGTTGAGGGACCTTGTTCTTTTCACGCTCGTAAAAGTATTTGAAGAAAATGTCTGATGAGCGGTAGGTTATCTCTTTTTTGATCTAGTCAGGATAACTTACGAAAAAGGACCTGGTGGATTTCTCTTTAAGTGTTTTTCAGACTCTCTAAAGTTGAAAAACCCATGAGTTTTCTTTCTTTCAACTCATTAAACAAACATCGAAAGATCCATATGGCATCGAACCACTCCTTCTTAGGGTTTGTTAAACATACTCTGAGAGACTCATCCAAAGGATGAGCTTACATCTACAAGTATATATTATCCTCCTCAAGCTTGCGTAAAAATAAAGAGGTACTCGCCATAAATGGTGGGGAGAAATTGGGAAAGAAATGTGTCTCTGTATTTGTGTTAGTGGCAGTAATAGTCACTCTTGAACATGACACCCCCCTTCATCATTGTATACGGGCTGGGAAATCCATTTGCCTCTCGTTTTACCATCCATAAGTTCATATTTTGGGTCCTCCTTGAGTCAATGTTGCAAAGACAATTGTCGTGTCGTTCATATGTTCAAGAGAAGTCTAGCCTAAACAAGCCTTCTATCGAGTCGTCCATCTGCAGTTGTAAATTTTCTACCATGTCAGCCTTCCTTGAGTCAGTTCTGAATCATTTCATACTCTGATCTACTTCAAATCTATTAAATATTTTGTGTCAACGATGGGGGATACATCAAGGCCCTCCTATGATGATTCTTTTCCTGTCGACTTCAACTCATTATCCAGGAACAAGATTTAAAAATCATTTAATACCTTAGATCCTGCATGCCTCAATGGCAGGTTTCTTCGCTTTCAACAATGGGTTCACATCATTGACCCCTGATTGGAATATTCCATTGAATGTTCAACTTCAGCTCATTTATGCACATTCATTGGATTGTACTAGGGTATCTTGAGAGTCATTGACATCAATGGTGATTTCCCTCGCACTTGTTAACGATTTTCATTAATGACCGGTAATCAAGTGGTTTCTACCATGTTCGACTTAGACGCCTGTAATCACATGGCTAGATTCGTACTTAGATATGATGGAAATGAAGACCTTGGATCTTATCATTTTGGTCCAGGTTGCGACGGAGTATTCATGAATTTGTACCGACACATAGATCCACTATGTATGTCTCGTGGCTATGTCCGGATTTGAATTATTTTAGATCATAGATCCACTATGTATGTCTCGTGGCTATGTCCGGATTTGAATTATTTTAGATCATAGATCCACAATGTATTCTTGGTGGCTATGTCGAATCATGATGGCATGGATCCACAGTGTATGTTTAGTGGCCATGACTCACTTGACACTTACGATTAGAGTAACTTTTAGTCTGAGCATGGGAATGCCTACCTCAGAAAATGGTATATTATTATGCAAATGCTTGATTGTTTGCAGGTTCTCGATCAATGCACTCCTTGTTTTCGACACACACATTCTACAAAGTATTTCAGCTGTCACGAGTTCCAGCTTCATACTTTTGGGGGAATTATGTTACACATTATTTTTTTCACATCAGTGATAAACTAACAACATGTGTTCATGTTCCTTGAAAATATTAAAAGAGACTTTCTCCATGGGAAAAGTGGTTTTCTTTCCTCTTTCAAAAACCATATCAAGGAAGGTCATCGCACCCTGATATATGCATGGGGTGCGATGATGCCTGATCATCGCACTCTACCCTAAAATTGGACTGCGACATCATCGCATGTTGCTTGTGCATAAGGTGCGACAATGCTTAAAGCATAGGAAAAGTCAAATTTCACAAATGTTCTAGAAGATGAGGTGGCCTCTGATCAGTTTGGATCTTACTCGCTTCTCTGATTTAGTGGGATCATCCTAATCTCCCCATCCATCTCTCTTTCACACTATATAATGAGGGATCTCCCATGGAAAAGGCTAAGGTTGAATAGGCTAAGATTCGTATGGAGAGTTCTACTTCATATTATGCTTGTGAGCTTTTCTTTAGTTCTTCAAGTCAGATTGTGGATCTTCTTCATTCAAGGCATTGGAGCAAAGGTGTGTGTGTTGAAGCAAAGATCCATTGAAAGGGGACCTTGCAACATCAAGGCATAGGTTGTATTCTCCACTTTCCATTTAATTTAATACAACAATACATTTCTTCCCTATAAAAGCATCTCGTCTTCTATTGTATAATTCTTTGATCTTGTGCGTAGACTTCATTAGAATGTATATATCTTTGTTTTCCCTCTTTGTTGGTTTGTGATTCTTAGACAGGCTTGCCATTCTGCAAACCCAAAGAAGGAGCTACAAGGACGAAACTAGCAAGGATCAAACATTGTTTAAAAGGTATGTCACTTGTAACTCACTAAACTAGTTTATATGACAATGAAGTTTAAGGCGAAGTATATTTTCCTCTATTTTGTTCTAGTTTCATGTGGAATTTAGGGAGATATGTTTGTGTTCGCACTTACCGATTAGTCCAATAACAATCTTTATCACCTGCCATATCTAAATCAACATATCCTTGTGGAACAGTGTTTGAACCTCCAAAATATAATGCATGAGTAGTAGTACCTCTCAAGTACCTGAGAATCCACTTTATTTCCTCCCAGTGTTCTTTACTTGGATTATTCATACACCTACTCACAAATCCCATTGCATGTGCAATATTTGGTCTTGTGCACACCATAGCATACATCAAGCTGCCAACTACTAATGAATAAGGGACCTTGGACATGTATTCTATCTGCTCCTGTGTCTTGGCACACATTTCCTTGGTTAATTTGAAATGGTTGGCCAAAGGTGTACACACTGGTTTTGAATTCTGCATTCTAAACCTCTCCAACAGCTTCTCTATGTACTCTCCTTGAGACAATGTCAATTTGTGTTTTTTCCAATCTCTTGTTATTCTCATACCGAGGAGTTTCTTTGCAGCACCCAAATCCTTCATCTCAAATGAATTGGCTAATTTCTTCTTGAGCACATTTATATCATGCATGTTAGACCTTGTAACAAGCATGTCATCTACATATAATAGCAACATAGTATAGCTACCATTTTCTAGCCTATTAAAATAAACACTGATCAGAATGACATCTATTGTAACCTTGTTATGTCATAAACTTGTCAAAATTCAAATACCATTGCCTTGGAGCTTGCTTTAGGCCATACAAGCGCTTCTTCAACTTGCATACCAAATTCTCCTTTCCTTTCACCTCATACCCCTATGGTTGTTGAATATAAATCTCTTCCTCCAAACATCCATGGACAAAAGATGTTCTTACATCTAACTGTTCAAGATGAAAATCATCTATTGCCACAAGACTTAAAATAGTCCCAATTGAAGTTATTTTAACAACAGGAGAAAATATTTCATCAAAATCTATACCTTTCTTTTTTGCAAACCCCTTTACAACAAGTCTATCCTTGTACAACTTTTGCCTCCATATTCTTCCTTCAACATGTAAACCCATTTATTCTGCAATGTTATTTTTCTTGTAGGAAAATGAACCAAGTCCCAAGTCTGGTTATTTACCAAGGAATCCATTTATGCTTTCATGCCTTTCTCCCACTTATTTTTAGAGTATATCTGCATTATCTCTTCATAACTTTCTAGTTCACCAGAATCAGTCAACAATAAATAATGCAATGAAGGAGAGTATCGTTCAGGGGGTCTACTTAACCTAGTAGATCTTCTGACAACACTTGCAAGAGTTTGAGTTAAATGTTGCTCCTATTATTGTACATTTTGATTTTTTGGTACCTTTGGAGTTTCTTTTTTAGTGATCTCATCAAGCACTGTGTATTCTGTGTTTTTTTTTCCTATTTCTTTCCCTACAACTGATCTTTGTACATGGCCTTCTCATTGAATATGACATCTCTACTTCTAATGATTTTGTGATTTTCATAATCCCATCAGCGATAACCAAAATCATTAACATTGTATCCAATAAATGTACACTTCTTGGATTTTGCTTCAAGTTTTTTTCTATTTTTTTTTATCTATATGGAAAAATGATTTACAACCAAAAGTCTTCAAAAATGAAAAGCTTACCTTTTTAGATGTCCATGCCTTCTATGGAATGCAACCATTCAAGGATCTTGAAGGCCCTCTGTTTATTAAGTAAACAATAGTATCTATAGCATCTACCCAGAATTGTAAGGGAAACCCAGCATGCAATGTCATACTTCTTGCACGTTCCATGATTGTCATGTTCATCCTTTCTTTCAAACCATTTTCTTGTGGTGTTCCTTAGTGAAGTATTCACCTCCATTTTTTTATATGAGACACTTCAACCTTTTTCCTATCTCATTCTCAACCAAAGCTTTCCATTTCCTAAAAGTGTCAAAAACATCATATTTTTTTCGAATGCAACAAACCCAAGTTTTTCTAGTTGCATCATCAATAAAAGTAACATAATAACGAGATCCACTAAGAGATGATACATGAGATAGTCCCCATACATCTATATGCGCAAGCTCTAACTTTTCACTCTTATTTTCCTTTCCAACCTTGATAAATCTAACTCTCTTATGTTTTCCATAAACACAGTGCTCACAGAAATCCAAATCAATTTGTTTAAGATCTGACAAAAAATTCCTTTTGTGAAGTATTTGCATCTCGTTTTCACTCATGTGTCCAAGCCTATGATGCCACATTGGTGTATCTACTCCTGTAGAAGCTAAAGAGATAGAAGAGTTAACATTACCAGTACACAAATACAATGTACCTACCTTCTCTCCTTTTGTTATCACCAATGATCATGTAGTGACCTTCCATGCCTTATCTGTAAATGTAGATATACATCCTTCACTTGCCAACTTCCCTGTTGAAATTACATTTTTTATCAAATATGGAACATGTCTTACCTCTTTCAGTAGCCATTGATTTCCATTCTTTTGTTTTATTTGTACCTTACCCATTCCAACAATTTTACATGGTGCATCACCACCTAAATGTACCTTTCCAAAATCACCTTGAACACAATCTTGAAAACGTTTCCTATGGGGTATGGCATGAAATGAAGCCCCTAAATCTACTACCCAAGAATCAAAAATATTACCTAAAGGAAGAATCAAAGCATCTTGTAACACATCACCTACTACATTTGCTTCTTGATTTTTCTCCTGATGTCCATCTCTTTGTTTCTTTGGAGCTCTATAGTCTTTCTTTAGATGTCCTTTCTTCACGCAATTCCAACACTCTATATTTCCTAGTTTGTATTTGGATCTACCCTTCCTAAAATTCTCACGGATCCCTGGACTCTTTCCTCTTTCCTTTTGTCTTCCTCTGGTATCCACGGTCAATGCATTACCTGATGTCTCACATGTGCTTTTCCATCTCATTTCCTCACTAAGGATAGCACCAATAACATCATCAAATTTCTGATTGTTTGAACCAAAAACAAAGTTACTTACAGCCATGACTAAGCCATTCCATCTTTCTAGCAATGAGCACAAGATTAGAAGATCCCTAAACTCATCATCAAAGGTCACTTTAACAGAACTTAGTTGATTGGTAACTATGTTAAATTCATTTAAATGGTCTACAACAGACCCACGTTCTAACATCTTCATATTAAATAATCGTTTCATAAAAAATACATTGTTGGAGGCCGAGGGTTTTTCATATAGTTTACCCAATTCCTTCATCAAATCCTTCGTTGTTTTTTCTTTCAAAATATTGAAATCCATCGATGTTGTCAGGCACAACCGTATCGTTCCTAGTGCCTTTCTGTCAAGAACCTCCCATTCTTCGTCCTCCATGGTCGTTGGCTTCTTTGTTATTATGCCCAATGGTAGGAATAGATCCTTTTGATATAAATTATCTTCCATTTGCATATTCCATAGCTGGTATTTTTGGTCATTAAATTTATTGACCTTAAACTTTCCATCTTCCACCACTACTCCCACTCAAACCAATAACCCTCTTTTCCTGTGAGTTATCTTTGGCTCTGATACTAGTTGTTAGAAACATTGAGCAATAAAATAAAAACAAATGTGGAAATAAAACACAGAAGATACACAATACAATAGAGACACAAATATACGTGGTTCACCCAGTGTGAGCTACGTCCACCGAAGAAATTTCCAAGTCCTTCCTTTATTATTATCCAACAAATGAAGGGATACAACCTACAATGCATTTGTTGTAACTTCCTCTTCTTTCTCTCATAGTCTCCTCTTTCATAATACAATATTCACTCGCACACTCAGTCGCAATACAATTTCATCATACAAAATGGGTTTCCTTTTTGGGCAAAAACCCTAACACAACTTCTATCGTTAGATCTACGACCACCTTCATTCAAGGGCCAGCCCCCGAACCCTTGGTGGAAGGGGGCTATGCATACCTACATACAAATCAGGAAGATAATCAAGTTCCACAACCAACATCATATTTATTAGTTGTTGAACTGCCAAACAATGTAATCTCAGGGTCCAAAGCTAGTCTCAGAAAGGAACCACGATGATGATATTTCCCCACTCTAGTCCTAACGGTCTGACCATTGTACCGAGACTGCATTCTCCTCTCCTAGAACCCCAAGATGAAATGCCTGAAAGAGTTGAACTCACTACCATGAATAATATCCTACAAGGGCATCTCAGTGAAGTCAAAGTCTGCAAATCAAATGCCAGACCCGATCCTAGGTATCAGAAAAGAAAATATGTTTTTCCATATAGAATAAGTCTCAACATCTCCTCTCATGACATCCCAAAAATTAAACAGGCCAGTCACTGTCACAACTCTGCTAATCATTATCAAAATTTGAAGCAATCTACTGATCAAATGAATTCTTGAATCTCACAGCCAAATTAGAAGTCAACCATCCCCAATACCTACTGACTCCCATTGTGCTACAATGATAGCCATTGGAATCCAAATAAGCCAAGTATTTAATTATTGTTTTTGTATGCAATCATTTGTTAGAAATAAAATAGGAGACCTATAAGATTTGAATTCATCTTTTGAAGATGGAAGCATATCATACCATAGTGATATATGTAGTCTATTATCTAACCCACACTTATGTGCCATCAGAAACATAGTCAAATGATATGTATATGGGCTGAAAGAAAATTTATCAGCATACATCACCATGCAATCCTCAATAAAAAATGATGGGACAACATTATGAACCAACATACTTTCCTCACAAGAATTTGTCTCCTCCTCACCCAGGATTATCAATAACAATCTCTACACCACCACTGATACCATTGTGTATGCCATTGTATCATTCTTCTCCCTTTTAATCTTATCATGTGCATTATCTCCACTAGTGTCATCTGAACCTAGATCCCAGATTGATGTATCCACATATGTAATATGCCCACCCACATAATCAATGGATGCATACACTTCCTTGTTGGATGGTCCACAAGATATATGCTCAATTATCTCATTTGTATCTATGAATTGAGCCTTCAATAGGCTCTCCAAAAGAGGTGGCTCGTGATTCCTGTGATGCAAACTATGTGTATAATCATAAATTTCTTAGTCATACCTCTCTTCAAGCCCATGCAAATCTGAATGCTCCTCGTTCTTGACCACGGAAATGGGATCTTCCCTCAAATCATGAGTACTACTAACATCCTCATGTGTTACCATTGCCATAAATGACTGAGTTTTCATCGTGGATGATGAAGAATGTGCCAAACTCAACTGCAAAAAATGCTCATCAGCCTGAATTTATGATTCTTGAAGGGCCATTTGAGTAATCCTTGGTAATATTAACCTTAAGCTCATGGGCAAGCTTCTCATGAAATTCCTTTTCTTTCCCTTTTAGCACATCAGAATAAATATCATCAAGCATTAGAAGATGATCCCTATCTAAAATTAGGTGTAGGTAATTAGATTTCATTACCACCAATGCTTCTCTAAGTGCCTGAAAATATGTGAGGGAAAGTTCTCCTTCAAAATTTGTATGTGTCCCTCGAGGCTCTTCATTCCAACAACAATCTTCCATCAACTTATGAGTATCATCAAAATGTTTTATGGTTGCAATAATCATGTCTTTATTTACCTTTAATTTCCATGCCAAATGATGGGACTCATGGGAACTATCATCTTCATACAAATTTTTTTATTTGTATTCATCATTACGCTTCCCAAAATCAGCTTCATCTTTGTCATTCTTCATGCATAACTCCCAAGAAAGTAGATCAACATCCGAGGGAAATTTATCCAACACTAAGTCTTTATCATGATTAAGTGCTAACACACCCGAATCATCATACTCATCATTACTAATATAAGATGTTGAATCATCATCATTAGTTGATTGGAAAACTTCATTATATGTGTTGTCCACATGCCCATTGTATTCACTAGTGTTATCATCCTCATAGGATATCTCTAGCAGTGTATTAAATGATGTTGTTTTGTCAACCTCGTTGCACACATCCTCAACATGAATAGTTGCTTGCACTTCCAAGATGTCATCCTGGGGTTCTGTCAAACTTCCATCATGAGGTGAGGCATTCACGTCACCAACCACTTTAGATTTGAACCCCTCTTCTTTCTTCTCAATTGATAGGTGAGGCTCCAACCACTCAGGATGCTCTAACAATGTTGTTAGATTCTTCTTATATCCCTGAAAGACTTGTAACAATTATGCCATGAGTTCCTAATTTGTCTTCATCTTTCTCAAGCCACTGAATGCAAACCTTGATACCAAGTTACCATTGTTCTAAACAATTTAAAAATATCCTTTCATTGTTTACCCCTTAGGCTGACATGATGCACAACTTTGATACCAATATAATATCCCTCTTATATTCTTATTGGGTTTTTTTGTTATTGCTGATATGTTTTGTGTTTTCTTGGTTCAGAACTTTCATCAAATAGTTTCATTGTTGATATGTTATGTGTTAATTATTGGTGTGTTTTAATGCTTACTTGGTTCTATTCTTTCATCAAGCATTTCACAACAAACTCATCATAGATTTGGCACACATAAAAGAGAGGTATTGTATTAAATGCCAAATGAAGAGATAAACACATATAATGATAATGATTACAGACTCATTCATTTAGATTTAACAGTAGTAGGCTCAACAGATACTATCATATATGTTATTTATTTCTGACTTGTAACTGACTGTCACAACCACAATACTCAACGAAACAATCAGATTTGATTATTTGTTTATGACTTGTAGAAAATCCATTCATGGGAAGCAATAGATATGATGTAACAACTTCCTTCTAAGAACCACGAACAACATCTAATAAGAACGATTTGATGAAGGAAATGGAGATAAGTAAAGGAAGGTCGATTTGTAGGAAGCCATGATATGATATTGAATTAGTCGTCCCCCTTCCAAGAAACCCCAAGGTTTGATATAATTGGTCCCACCTCCTCTAGAGACCCCATGAATTATAGAGAGAAGGTATGATCTTCCTTGGTAACTCCCACGTGCAACAAAAAATGGCATGGACTCCCTCTAATATGACCATAATATGCACTTATGGCAACAAGAATACACCACGAACAACAGAGGATATTATCAAGAAACCCTCCCTTAGATCCCCACGATCAACAACAAGAGGTTTGGCCTCTTTCTTCCACCCCACATGACTTGTTAACAATGATATTATCCATAGAAAAGAAGTCCACAAACCCTGAAATGAAATGGCTCCCACAACACCAACAAAAATTTTGCAAATGCCCACACAACTTAGCAAAACAATGAGTCTTCCTTCTACACAATGAAACCAGGTGAGATATCTGAGAAATCTTTCCTTCTTGATCAACTAGGGTGGATAGTTTCAACACCGAACCCAATCCACTCAAGGGTTTTCAGTCCTAGAGCTAAACTAGCTACAAGATCTCTCCAAATCGATTTTGGGAAAAGTGATCATGAATAATGAGAGAATGAGCTCTAATCTCACATTTATACCCTTTTTAACCTTTTTCCTCCAATTAAATAATATTAACTGACTTTATAAGTCTTTCTCTGATATTTTCCCCAAAGTCACTTTATTAATTTATTCAACCTTTTAACTCCAAAATTTGATTTTTTTTTATTTTAAAACATTTTCGGGCACTAGAAGCCACTTTTCATCATCCCAACATTTAAATCTTTTCATCATAGTTCCAACGAGCTATAATACTAAGGTTCCCCCTTAAATAATTCGATTAAAATAAAAACCTTAGTGAAATAATTAAATAAAGAATTGAATTTGGGTGGGGTTGTGGCTAGGGTTCTCCTAGTTGCAGCCTGAACTGTTGCATTCGTCGTGGCCCGTTTCTATAGCATCCTAGCCGTAGCCCAAAGATTTAGTCTCTCTTTGTCGTAGCCAGATATGGTTTCTCCCAGCGTCCTCATCTTTGTTTATCTCCTAGATCGTATTGTGGTGGAGGTGGTTGTAATATTCTAGATATAAAATAGTATGCAGAACATAAATAATTAGCTAGAAATAGCAGATAAACAACGATATAACCAGAACAACACCACAATAATACCAAAATAATACTAGATTAACACCAGAAAGAGCACTTTGATTACTGAGAGCAATGTTCACTTTCCTCTTCAAGGGGGCAACCTCCAGCAAAGCAGATCTCTATTACAATAATATCTAAGACAAAACTTCTTATACCCTCTACTCCTATTTATACTAAATATGTCTATCCAAGAAAAATCTAGAGGAATATACTCCTAGAAGCAAAAGCTTCTATTAGGTCTTCTTACATTTGACTTATTCTTCCTTATTGTTAGGCCTTATTAATATTGACCTTTATTACATGGAAATATATTATTCTACCTATGTGAGGGGTTAGGTCCCTAACATGTCCTCCCCCTTAAAAATATCCTTGTCCTCAAGGCTTGAGATGAGAAAATTGTTGCAGAATGGTAGTTGGTTCCCAAGTAGCATATGTTGGAGTTGTATCTTTCCACTAGACTAACACTTTCTTGATGGTGCATTGACGTAGACGATACTCATGTTGGTCCAAAACTACTTGTGGTTGTATCCAAATGGAGCCTTCTTCGTCCAACTCGGGAAGGTTGGTTTGAGTTTGGCACTTAGTTCCAATCACCTTCTTTAAGCAATAAACATGAAAAACAGGATGCAGCTTAGAATGACTAGGAAAATCTAATTGATAGGCCACATATCCCACACGCTTGAGAATGGTATAAAGACTATAAAATTTGGGCGCCAACTTCTGAAAATGGTCGGCCTTGAGGGAATTTTGCTTGTAAGGTTGCAGTCGAAGAAACACATGATCTCCTTCTACAAATTGATGTTCAGAGCAACCTTGATTTGCTTGTTACTTCATGCAATTCTAGGTCATGACCAAATTCTCTTCGAGGGTACGGAGAATAGCCTCTTGAACTGTAAGCATTTAGTCAACTGCTTGGACCTTTGAGACACCTGGAAAGTATGAGAGAACGGAAGGTGTCTTTTTTCCATATACTATTTCAAAAGGAGTCATGTGGGTAGTTGTATGGTGAGAAGTGTTGTACCACCATTCAGCTAGTGGCAACCATTGATCCCATTGATTTTTCCTTTCCGATGCAAAACACCTCAAATATGTTTCCAAACACTTGTTGACAACTTCAGTTTGGCCATCAGTCTGGGGATGATAAGTTGTGTTGAGATGCAATTGGGTGCCTTGTAGCTTGAACAGTTCTTGCCAAAAATTGCTTGTGAAAGTTAGGTTGCGATCAGAAACAATAGAATGAGGCATGCCATGAAGCTTGAAGACCTGATCCATGAAAAGTTGAGCCACAATGGAGGTTGTAAATGGGTGTTGAAGAGAATGAAAATGAGCCTACTTGGAAAGACGATCAACTACCACCATGATGATTGATTTATTTTCTGATTTAGGTAAGCCTATAATAAAATCCATAGAGATATCCCTCCAAATAGCAAGTGGAATCGAAAGTGGTTGTAGTGTGCCAGGAGCTTTGACTGTTTCTCCCTTGTTGCGTTGACAAACATCACATTCAACCACAAAATTGCAAACGTCTTGTTTCATACCATCCCCAAAAAAGGAACGTTTGACCCGATCATAGGTTTTGGTAAACCCTGAGTACCCAACGATGGGTGTAGCATGAAGCTCAGAAAGTACCGTGGATTCAAGTTTTGATTGTTTACTTAAAAAAAAACGGCCTTTGTATTGAAGCTCATCGTTGAGCCAAGAGTACCCTAGGGAAACTGAAGAATTGGCCTGCAATTGTTGGATCAGATGTGAACTTTTGGGATCGCGTAGCCATTCCTGACGAATAGCTTGGAGCCAATCTAATACAATGAAGGAGAGAGAAAAAAGGGACCCTTCATCTTCATATTTTCTGGACAGTGCATCAGCAACCACATTGTCTTTTCCTTTCTTGTAAATAATCTCATAATCATATCCAAAGAGCTTAGTCACCCATTTTTGTTGCTCTGGAGAGGAAAGGCGTTGTTCCAAAAAATACTTGAGGCTTTGATGATCTGTCTTAATTTGGAAGCATTGCCCCAATAAATAAGGGCACCAAAGATCCACGACATGCAGAATAGCCAACATTTCCTTTTCATAGATTGATTTGCCCAAATGTCGCTCTGACAGTTGTTTGCTAGTAAAGTCCAAAGGTCAACCCTATTACATAAGGAATACTCCAATTCCTTTCCCGGAAGCATCACATTCCAGGACAAAGGTATTTTTCAAATTAGAAAGGGCCAAGACTGGAGTGGTGCACATGGCCATCTTCAAGGTTTGAAAAGCCTGAGAAGCTATTGGAGTCCAAGTGAAAGAATTATTTTTAAGTAGAGCACTGAGAGGTGTTGCAATCTTTCCATAATTCTTAGCAAACTTGCGATAATAACTTGTTAAACCCAGAAATCCACGCAAGCTTTTGAGAGTCTTTGGGTGAGGCCAATCTTGCATAGATTCAATCTTTTTAGGATCCACCTTGACACCAGCCTTGCCAACAAGATGACCCAAGTACTCGACTTTTGAGGCGCCAAAAGTACATTTAGATTTTTTGAGAAAAAGTTGGTGCTGAGAGAGTAGACGGAGAACTCGATCCACATGAGCAAGATGGGTTGTCCAGGTTTTAATATAGATGAGGATATCATAAAAAAAAACTAAGATAAAATGAAGGAGAAAAGGACGAAAGACATGATTCATGAGGCTTTGGAAAGTGGAGGGAGCATTACACAAGCAAAAGGGCATGACCAAAAACTCATATTGGCCCTCATGAGTTATAAATGCAGTCTTAGGAATTTATGCCTTGTTCATATGTATCTAACGGTAGCCAAAATGAAGATCAAGTTTAGTAAAGAACTAGGCGCCACTCAATTCATCCAGGAGGTCATCAATGACAGGAATGGGAAATTTCTCTTTAATGGTGAGTTTGTTAAGGGTGAAAAAGTCAGGACACATGTGCCAAGAAGCTTCTTTCTTAAGGACCATGACCATGGGAGAAGATTAGGGGCTCGTACTAGGGTGGATAACACATGAGTTGATCAATTCTTGAACAATTTTCTCAATTTCACTATTTTGGGAAAAGGGATGACGATAGGGACAAATATTGGGAGGAAGGCTTCCGGGGACAAGGGGAATGGAATGATCATGAACACCACGGGAAGGAGGGAGTCCCTGGGGAGTGGAAAAAACCACTTGATGTTTAGAAAGGATGGATTGGAGGTCCTATAGCACAGAGGGTGTCTCAGTGGCTTGAATGGCATGGAGTTGTGCAATAATGACAGAATGACCTTTTTTTAGCATATTTTCCATTTGATGGGAACTGATGATCTCCAAGGAACCGACAGTGATGCCTTGGAACTTATATTGTTGGCCCTCTTGGTCGAATTGTATGGTTAATTCCTTAAAATCCATGAGAATGGGACACAAAGTCCTTAACCATTTTGCACCCAACACAATGTCACAACCACCCATGCCGATAGAAAACATATGAGATTTCATGTGGTACTGACCAATTTGGAGACACACATTTTCACAACGCCCTCCACATTTCATGGACCTGCCATTGGAAATCATGATTTGAAAATTATTGACGGCAATGATATAGCAACTAGTTTCTTGGGCAATGTGGCGATGAATAAAATTATGGGTGCTTCCACCATCAACAAGAATGATGACCTTCCTATGCTTAATGTAACCAATTAGCTTGAGGGTTTGGGGAGCAGAGAAGCCAGTGAGAGCATTTAGGGAAATGACTGGTTCTACTTCGGGAGGGTCTGAGGGAGGGGTCATGTCAGTGGGTTGAGGTGACACAACCACAAGGGGAGCCTCAACATTCTTTTGAAACATTCTTTTGAAACATTCTTTGAGATGGCCATAAAAAGCTTGTGTTCCGTACACTTATGCCCAGGAAAATATCTGTCATCACAATTATAACAAAGGCCTTTGAGTTCGTGTTCAACCATTTTTGCCCTCGTCAATTTCTGGATCTTTAGTGGAGTAGAAGGAGGAGTGGGAGTCATTGGTTTAGTGCAAGGAATAAAGGAGGATTTTTTGTTTTGAGAAGAGACAACCTGATGTGCTTCCTTAGCTCTTTTAGTAGCATCCACCCAACTCTAAGGCCGAACCATGAGGGCATGGGCATGAATCTCATCCTTGAGGCCATTGATAAAACATTCTCGGAAAAAATCATGAGACANGTTTTGAGAAGAGACAACCTGATGTGCTTCCTTAGCTCTTTTAGTAGCATCCACCCAACTCTAAGGCCGAACCATGAGGGCATGGGCATGAATCTCATCCTTGAGGCCATTGATAAAACATTCTCGGAAAAAATCATGAGACATGCCCTCTGTATGGAAAGCCAATCACTCAAAAGAGGCTATAAAGTCTTCCATTGTGCCAGATTATTTCAACTTTGTCAAACGGCCTAAATGGTTGGTGTTAATGTCAAAGTATTCATAAATCTCTTCCACAAAATGTGTCCAAGCCACATACCCTTAGCGAGCATTTTTTCTCCATTGCCAACGTTCTTTATCTAGATGGAGAACACCATACTGGAGTTTGGCCAACTCATCTGTAATGCCATACAAAGAGAAATAATGTTCCATTTGAGTTACCCAACCAGTGGGATTTTAGCCATCAAATTTGGTCACATCCACACGCGGAAGGCGTAGGTCACGCTGAAAGTGATGGGGATAAAAATTATGGGAATGAGAGGAAGTTTCACCTTCGATTTGCGAAGGTGGGTCAGATGAGGGAAGATCTGCAGGGATATGCAACTTGGTGTTGATCATCGTAGTGAAGGATTTAAGCTAGGTAGAAAGGTCTTGTTTGAGGTCCTCTATTTTGGCATCGATGGAGGAATGCATGTTTTTATTCATGGTGCCAATATTGAGTTGTCTCACTTATTGTTGGGTTTATGTGAAATTAGCGTGCAAGGAATTGAAGCAAGCTTCCAAGTCTTGGATGCGGGTGTGGGCCATGATGAAAAGGGAACACGAAAAGGGGCGGGTGGGACTACACAGAAAATGGTTTATGGGTGAAGTCTATCAAAACAATCAGGGTGACAAGTGGAATCCAATGGGGTAAAGCCCAAATAAGCGTGTTAGAATGGGGTCGGGTCCAAAAAATAATTGTTGAAAAATGATAGGTATGACTGCGTTAAGGGAGAAGAGAGGAATCCAACGGGATCAGTCTCAAATAATGGTGCCAACAGGAGTTATACTCCAATCTGAAGAATAATGTCGTGACAAAATGCCCAAATGCTTAACCAGAAGAAAAGTGTAGTAATTTCGCAACCCGAATGCAGGAGACATAGTTGCGCGGCAATAGATCTAGTCTGTTCTGTTTTTGTTTCTGTCCCAAGGGTTAGGGCATTCAAGTGTTCTACAGACAAGGATTTTCCCTGTGTTATAGCTCTCTAATATACGTGCGGGGTCCAATAGTAGTACTTGGCCCAATATCTTAGGGCACCAACTAAGGAGGCTAGACCCTGCCCTTAGTTGTACTACCCGACTACCTAGGTACTAGACAATATCTTTTCGAGTGTTGTTCTCAGTGGCATTACAGCAATCAGGCAGCTGATTGGTTTATCTATGGAGGGCTTCAGAGATCTAGGCCAATCCGTATACAGGTGTTGTCTGATGCGCTACCACTCGAAGGGGTACCAACATGGGTTACAAGGGTGGCCAACAGATGTGCACTTAAGTACCACTTGTATTTCTTGCGTATATGAATCTTCGACCATGGTTTATGCGCGTAACGACATATCTTTGTAGCTTAGATGTCGGAATATGTCTCTACCCTGGAAAAAAAAAATTAACCCACAATTTTCTACCGAGGAAGGTGCTCTGATACCACTTGTAATATTCCAGATATAAAATAATATGCAGAACATAAATAATTATCTAGAAATGGCAGATAAACAATGATATAACCAGAACAACAACACAATAATACCAGAATAACACCAGAAAGAACACTTTGATTACTGAGAGCAATGTTCACTTGCATTTTCGAGGCAACCTTCAGTAGAGCAAAGCTCTATTACAACAATATCCAAGACAAAACTTCTAATACCCTCTAATCCTATTTATACTAAATGTGTCTATCCAAAAGAACAATCTAGAGGAACATCCTTCTAGAAGCTGAAGCTTCTATTAGGTCTCCTTACATTTGACTTATTCTTCCTTATTGCTAGGCCTTATTAATATTGACCTTTATTACATGGAAATATAGTATTCTACCTACATGAGGGGTTAGGTCCCTAATAGTGGCTCCATTTTTCTGGTGTTTTTATCTACTGGATTGTGTTGTGGTGGAGGTGGCTCCATTTTTCTGTTGTTGTTTTTTTTAGCAGCCATTTCGGACTTGTTCTCAATGTTTTCTTCCCCATTTTTGCAGTTTGATGCGAGGTGGATCTAGTTTTGTGATATTTGCTTCATCTTCAGCAGTGAAATCTTCTTCTTTTCAATCTTCTGGGGGTTCTCTTATTTTCTAAGGCCCTATGTACACGCGATGGTTTTGTTTCGTGGCTCTACGTGGTTCGATAGGTGCGGATATGGTTGATCTGTCTTTCTTCTTGCCACTCTATCTAGGGCTGGGTTCTAGCTTTGTCTCTCATCAAATCTTCTACAGTCGGGCTTGGTTCTGTTGCTTCGATTGTCTAGAGTTTTTTCTCGGTTTTTGCTAGATGTCCAGGTTTTGATGTATGTTCATCTCGAGTTTTTTAGTGGGTGTTGGTGTACTTTCTCTTCCTCATCTCAAAAGAGGTTTTTGGCCAGAGCTTTGAGGTCCTTGCTTAGGGCATGCGGTGTTTGCATGGGTAACACTTTGAGGTCCTTATTGGGGGTGTGCGACTTTCTGATTTTCTCCTCTACTGGTGTTTGATGGGGTTTTCACTAGCTCTGATGCTTTATGTTTCTCTTGATGTGGGAGCCTCATACCACTCTAACCTGGTTCTTCTTGTGTCCGGGAATTTTCTCTAGAGTTTGCTTCTATAACATGTATTTCTTGGTCGGATTTTTGCTTTCCTGGTGTGTTTTTAGTGGCAAGGTTCTTGTGCTTCAAGGGTTTTTTTTTTACTTATATCGGGTTATGCCCAGTTCATATTTTTATACTTTTATCAGTGGCTTATTAGCTAGCTTTTGGGCCCTCTCGGGCTTCTATTTTATGCTCACTTTACCCATGCTTGGGTCATGCTTCAGGCACCTACAAAATGTAATTTGGTTCTCTTCAGATGAATATCATTATGTTTTTTTTCCATGGAAAAAAAAATAATTAAATAATGCTCAATATTACTCCCAAATTACGGGAACAGTCGAAATGCATTGGAACCAAAAACTGACTGCGCGGGAGTGATCTCGATGATGAAAGATGATAAACTGACATGGTTGGGAATCATATAACTCCTCTAAACCCTCTAAGCTCACAGGTAACATCAAATTACCCCTTTGATTAGAATGACACAAGTGACAAACCTCGATAGTAATCTCCAGTTGCAAAGCAAGAGAACCCACAAATGGGGAAATTACGGTCGCCCACGCAGATAGGAGGACAGGTGGAATGGGCTCGGGGAAGGGGACCCACCGAACAAAGAAAACAAGGACACAAGATCAGGTCATGTGAGAGAGAGATAAAACCAAGAGGGTCAGGACTAGGGAATGGGGCAAGAAGCCCTGGAACCATTGAGACACAGAGTTCCAACTATGCCAGAGATTCCTAGGTTGGCTTGTTGGTCCTTCTTGGTGTTTAAGCTGCGGAGAAAGTGTCGGGAATCCACCTCAGTAAATTCAAGAAGGAGGCTCTAAATTCAAACGAAGATAGAGCAAAGATGAGCATCTTTGGAAAGAGTGGAGAGACGAATATGCTTGATGGTGTTCTTTGAATCCCCAACAATTGAAAGGATGTGAATATCCTAGGATCTTACAATAACAATACCATGGTATAAGGCATACGCCTCAGCTTCATTGTTCTCGGCACGACTGAGATTCCAAAAGAAGGTTGAATTAATTTTTCCTCCAAGACCATACAATACCCCTCTCGCACTTGCCACCTGGGGTTACCCTTGGATGCACCGTCAAAACAAAGGGTGTGATGGTCACAATCATACAACCACTGAGAAAATTCCACAAGCATGAGTTGAAGCTGCCATGTTGATCTAGAACAAGAGTGAGGAAAGAGGGACACCAAAAGGGGATATTATTGCATCCTTTTAGATTCCCAGTGATCTAGAACTTTTGGTTGCAAAATGTGAAGGCCTCTTGAATTAAGGTTGTTGGAGACGTAATTTGTCAGGTTTACAAACTTGAAAGAATGTGAATAGTCAAGTAATTGTAATGTCATCGGGAGTCTAAGATACCTCTTGGAATACGAATCCAAGGATCACATCAATGTCCTTATACTTGTATCATATTGATGAATAAATCACTTCACGCTTATCTCATTTTGTGTGTCTAACAGTGGTATCAGAGCGTAGGCTAACTCCATTACTTCTCTGAGTGTTTATCTCCCCTACTATACAAAAATGACTACATGTCTGCTCATATGATCTTTGGCAATGATTCATTGTCCAACATGCATTTCAGCCATTACTATATGCCTTCCCATCTGCTACTTGGTGCCCACTATGCCCATCATCTCTTCAAGTTGGTCGAAAACAACACACCCCGTATCATATTGATGAATAAATCACTTCACGCTTATCTCATTTTGTGTGTCTAACAGTGGTATCAGAGCGTAGGCTAACTCCATCTCATATGATCTTTGGCAATGATTCATTGTCCAACATGCATTTCAGCCATTACTATATGCCTTCCCATCTTCTACTTGGTGCCCACTATGCCCATCATCTCTTCAAGTTGGTCGAAAACAACACACCCCATTCACTATAGCCCAAAACCCTAAACCTAGTCTGTATCCAAACCCTAATACAAATCTCCCATAGTTGGCAAACCATACTACGAGTCAATCACGTGCACGTCGAGCACAACCCCGCGACCAATCTTTTGATCTGTTGGTTGCGACCAAATCATACTACACATGCTACTCTCGTCCCTCCAAGTGTAAAGTTGACCCTCATCGCTTGAAAACAACACGACTCTCTCACTGGTAAAAACTAATTTTCGTGTGACACGATCACTCTACCTTAAGAAAACCCTAACGCATATCTTCGTGGAACTCACCTATGCGTTCAGCCTCTTCACCGACAGACCTTGTTCAACTTGCTACACCTTGAAATCACAAAATATTCCATCTACTCTAACTCTCTTATAAGTCGAACCTGATATAGCCTGATCCATTGCACGCACCTCCCATCTTCACTTAAAATCGCACCGCCACTTCCCAAGCTATAGAATTCTAATTGGAACTTTAGTTGCTTCTGTTTATTGCCACGTCTTCTTTAAATTTTGACCTCATCATAATACAACATTAAATCAAAGTTCATAAGCTTGCAATCAATATACTGATTGGACGCACCTCCCAGCTCCCATGCCCATCGATCCACGCATCTCTCGAATTAGTCTCATGTAGTTGGAAAACGTTTATGCAAGGAGGAATTTATAATTCGGTCTAGCTTCATTTCCAAGTCATCATAATGTGCATGAAAATTGGATGATTTTCACAATGCACAGTTTATGCCTTCATCTAAAACTTGATTAAGATTTCTTGGGCTTGAAATTTAAGGGTCCCAAAAATATGGATTCAATCCTGGAATCAAAATACACGCACAAATAGGACTGCTTGGATATCNATTGGATGATTTTCACAATGCACAGTTTATGCCTTCATCTAAAACTTGATTAAGATTTCTTGGGCTTGAAATTTAAGGGTCCCAAAAATATGGATTCAATCCTGGAATCAAAATACACGCACAAATAGGACTGCTTGGATATCCAGAGAGATTCTCATTCTTTCTTAAGTTTGGTGTGACACATAGGTAGAAGAAAATGCATTCTCTCATCTTCATTGTTGGCATGGTGTTGATTGGAAAAGAAAACTATAAAGAATGGTACAGGAAGATCAAAAGCACATTGATCTTCAATGATTTGTGGAAAGGAATTTTTCAAGCAAGATTTGCAGGTAAATCAATTTTTTTCATTTTGAATCACAACTCCAACAAAAAGAAATACAACAAAAGAATATTCAACATTCTAAACTAGTCTTTATTCAGAACAACCATCTTTTCGAAGAAGATAATGATGTTGATTCAAACCAACAGCCAGCGTAAGAGCAACTCAGTGATTCGGTTTCATTTCAGCTTCCCCTTTCCAAGTCAAGCATCATACCTTGGGAAGAGTCACATGGGAGTTTCTAGGAGAGGGAGGAATGCAAATGGATCACGCTGGTAGAGAGAGCCTCGCGAGAGTGGGATATTAGGGTTTCCCAGAGATGAAGGCAAAAAACAAGGCAAGCAGAGAATATACCAACAGACAAAGCAATAGGTAGACTAGCAAACATACGAATTCGTTCTTCCAAATGGACGCGATGTCATATGTGTTTCACCAAAGAGGAAGGGAAACACTCAGCTATGGATAACTACCATAGATTAAATGAGGCCTAAGAACCTGGCTCTGATACAAATCTTGGTATTATTCCCACCCCCGACAACATCTCACCCTTTTGTGTAGGAGACCATGAAAATCTCCTCTGAATTCGTTTCACTTGGAAGACCGAGACATCCAAGCCCATGGAATTTATTTCGCGTGATTTATAAGCAGAGTACGGGGATTTCGTAGCCTGTAAAATGTGATGAGCATTTGCATTATGGACGAGGAATTGACAGAAGTAGCAATGAAAGAGAAGGGCGGATTTACATTACTGACTACAGAGGGTGGACCTCCCAGGGTATATACGCGTGACAATTTTCTTTCTAGGTTCACATCTTTGGCAACCCATATCAATCAATTGCTATATTTTACCTCATTTGAGTGCATTCTAAACTATCGCATCATTAGAAGGCCTATTTTTATCGCAACTAACCACAGATCTACACCAGGAAGATGAGCCCATAGCTGAAATCGACCAAATCGTCCATACCTAGCAAAGTCTTGTATAAAATGGCTTTTGGAGGGAAGAGATTGATATAGAGAATTTTGTTATAGGATCAGAGGGGAGATAAAAGGGTTCGACCAACGTATGTAACTTATTTTTGTTGCACCAGACGAGCCACAAATACGCCAGCACCATCACTCCAATAGTTGTGTAGAGAAATAATAACGACATCATCAATGTTAAAACGTATCTGAGGTTATTTTGTAACCACCAGAGGGAGAGCTCAAGTACAAACATTTCTATGTTGATTTTATAATCGCCTGAGAGAGACCAGAGAAGGCCAAAGACACCTCTCTTACATCTGAGTCGAGAGAGGTAGTGTCACGTGGGAGGATAGGTGTGCACAGAGACTAAGGGCGCATGCAGGAGGAGGGATTGGATTCTCTTGCATGAAATCATTATCATCAAGAAATTGCGAGTTTCTCCGCATGAAATCCTGAGAACCCTCGACTATTCATGCTCGTCTCCCCTCGATTGTTCACGCCTGTATGGGGAACCCTAGCTCATTCATACATCTACCATAGTCAGAGACCATTGTCACTAGATTCAATGCATGCATTTCTTCGTACCTGACTTCTTGCATGTATGTTGGGGTTATCATTCTCTTCCCTCACCACGAGTTTCCTTGGCTTTTGCTTGAGTTTCAGTGGATTTCCGTTGTTGCAGTGTTCTCTCTGTTGCGGTCAAACCCTAGAAGGTATATTCGCACCCCACTCTTATTGTAGTTGAATTGAATCGAGAATATCTCCACTGGGTTGATTTCTTCCTCAACCTTTCATGCCTTTTGAATAGTTCATGGTAGTATGATATTTTAGCATAAGGTCTTCACTTAGTGAACATGTGACATAGTGTTTTCTTTAGTGGGATATTAAAGAATACTCTTAATTTCACTAGATATTGATCAATATCTCCCAAAATCTTTTTGTTGAACCCCTTTCCCAATAAATTTTTCCAATAAAAGAAACCCTTATTTTTACTAGTTGCCCCTTTTTATACCACTCCAATACCTATAAACCCCTTGAGACTCCACATCCCCCCAATGCCTACAATATATTGATTTTATTTTTCACAATTTAAAAATCTCCTTTATGAATGAATGTGATAAGATATTGGTCAACAAGGTGAAGCCCCCATGTATTTTAGCTTCCCATATTGATTAATTGTAAACGGGTGCATTTTCGGTAGAAGTCGACACCCTTCATTTGGTGAGTCTGCATAGTTGATTTTGCATTGTGAAGCCTGGGTGGAGTTGCAAGAAACCTCTGATGCCTAACTTTTCCTTTAAATGGCTTGAATTGATGAATTGTTAGAGTTATTGAAACTCTAATACTCTCTTTTGTGGACAATATAGTAACAAGTGACATAGTTACTCTCACCAATTTTCTAACCTATTTACAAGATTCGCATGACAAAATCGAATTTCTTGAGCTTGAATCACAACTCGAACAAGAAGAAATACAACTGAAGAATCTTCGACATTTTGAACTAGTACTTGTTTAGAACAATCGTCTTTTCAAAGAAGATGATGATGTTGATTTAGACCAACAACTAGCATAGGAGCAACTCAGTGAGCCAGTTTCATTTCATTTTCCCCTTTTCAAGTCAATCATCATACCTTGGGAAGAATTTAGGCACAATAAACACAAAACCAGTATCAGATATGAAAAGGAAGTCACCTTTCATATGCCATATTACACCAAACCGATCCAATTCCAGAGTGCTAGATTGCTACAAGAAGGTTCACATTCACCTACTCCAATTCAATAGTAGATTCAGAAATGGCAACATTGTCAGTGAGTTGGTCACATGGAAGATTAGTGCTTTGATCTTTATCCTTGTGAACATTGTGGAAACCACAATCATCCTTCCGACAAATGTTCTAACAACAAGAAATTTGCGAGAGTAAACAACCTCTATGGGTGGATGACTTCTTGGAAATGGTCATCAATAGCAAAGAAGATATATCAATCATACCGTAGAATTCGCTCTCGAGTATTGATGCATCTTGTACTAAAAGAATTTGCATCTTCTCACCTTGTTCTTGACAGGGGGGAACAACATCAACGATTAACAGTTAGTCTTCAAGTTTCGAAGTCCTATCGGTCAAGCAATAACAAGAAAGCGTGATTTCATTTGTGGTTTTCCTTAAACCACCACTTCGTATAAGACTTACAACTTCCGCTAGACAACAATTTGTGGTTTTCCTTAAACCTCCACTTGGTAGATGAATTCCAAATTCTACTACAGAAAATTTTATGGTCATCTTTAAACCAACATTCAAGAGCACTTCCAATTAGCAGAAGACATCAACTTCCAACTTCTAGCTAACTTAGGAAATGCTTAGGGAACCATTGAGCCTAGATCTAAGCTCCATAGTTTGTGGTCATCCTTAAACCACTAGATTGTTTTGTAGTGTTCCTTAAACCACCACTACCATTTAATAGAAGACATCAACTTCTACTAGCCATTTGGTTTGTGGTCATCCTAAAACCACCATATTCAGAGAGCACAATCAACCATTTGCAATTGCACACCTCCAGACTTCAGTTTTCCACTTTCATATTTTAGCTCTCACCTTGGACTCACTTACACCCCTTCGGATTAAGAAAGGGAATGTTGGAAACTTAATCCATTAGGGTTACGAACTTGTCAGAATGTGAATAGTCAAGTCATTGTAACATCATCGGGAGTCCAAGAGACCTCTTGGAATACAAATCCAAGGGTCACATCAATGTACTTATACATGTAGCATATTGATGAATAAATCACTTCACGCTTATCTAATTTTGTATGTCTAACAAAGGTGTTCTAAAATAAGGCCAACAACTTTAGCAGCAACAAATTTACGGGTAGAATGGTCACCCTGAAAGAGACCTTTGTTTCGGGCAAGCGAAAGTTTCCAATAGACAAACTTGGGGAGGGACAAACAAAGTTTCCAACAAAGAAACTTGGGGAGGGCTAGCCATATTCGCCCGAAAATGGGCTTGTCATTAAAAGAGCCTAGATAGGCATGTTTCTAATGACCAAGGAGGTGCTCAATGGAGGAAGGCCACCAAACTCACTGATCAAGGCCCTGTAGAACTATGCTCCAAAATTCCATGGTGAAGACACAATGCAAAAAGAGGTGAGAAGAAGATTCAGAATCAAATTGGCAAATCACACACCTGGAAGGTCACGGATGCCTCTTTTAATGAGGTTTTCTTGTTATAATTTTCCCTTACATAAGAGTCCAGTAAAAAGTGTTGATTTTTGGGAGGTTGCATAAATTCCATATCGCTTGCCACCTTCCAAATCTTGGGGAAAGCGCCTCTTTCATTAGCTCCATTTGATATCCTTTTTTAACCAAATAGCCTTGATTATCCCATCCCCTAAAGTCCTTGAAAAAATGATGAAGGGGAGCACAACCCTGGATTTTGTGAAGGAAAACTTGAGAGAGATTTGAGAGAATTTTAGCGATCACTCCTAAATCCCAACCCATCCAATGGCTAGAAGGCTTAGACCAAGAAGGTATATCATGAAGAGAGGATTTACCTTGTTGATCTAACCATTCCTTCAGAGGAATAAGATCTTGGGATTCTAGAAGGGTAGGGTTCCCCATTATACTATCTTGCCAAATTTAAATTAGTTTTCCATTCCCCGACATCCAAGTCATATTGCATTTGAGAAGGGGGAGGGAGGAATTTAAAAGACACCAAATTGGAGAGGTGAAGGGGGGAGCAGGCAGATCGTGGAGGCATCTCAAATGAGGATCAATAAAGTATTTATGCATTAGGACTTTTTTCCACTAATCTTTGTTTCTTGTGACAAGTCTTCAAATAATTTTATCTCCAAGAGCTTTATTCATAATGCCAGGGTCCCTGATCCCAAGACCCCCATGCGATTTTGGGGCCCTTACAATATTTCAACTCACAAAATGGAATATTTTAGTATTAGAATTGCCTCCTTGCCATAAAAAAATGTCTATTTTTCTATGAGAAGGAAAGCTTGAAAGAAGCAAGGGAGAACAATGATGAAAATTGAAAATTTGGGAGGGCACTTAAAACAGAGTTAATCAAGACAATTCTTCGAGCAAGGTTTAACCATTAGGCCTCCCATTGGATGAAATTGGACTTAAATTTATCAAGGATTGGCTACCGTGGGGCAGACGAAAGAGGTCTAAGACACAAAAGGATCCCCAAGTACTTAAAAGACTATTAGTTTTCATCAAAGGGAAACCCAAGTATCCAGGCGATAGCATTGGTGAGTTTGGGGCTTGTGTTCCAAGTATACATCTAACTTTTGACAATGTTGACAAGGCCCCCTGAGGCTTTGGTGAATAAGTCCATTTTATTTTTCAATCTAGTGGAAAGGAAGTTAAAGCGTCATTGATGAGGAGAGAGTTGTCAATAAACTAGGAATGATTGATTCTTTTCGTACCTCCTACGATTTTAATGCCTGAAATATTTTTCTCCTTCCTTTCAAATTCAAGGGATTGGTTGAGAGCCTCACCCATAAGGGTGTAAAGAATGGGGAAAAGGGGGTAACCTTGCCTCATAACTCTAGAAGCAAAAAAGAATGAGGTGGGGTGACCATTGACAAGGGGGGCTATCCAAGGGGAGACAATGCAAGAGCCAACTAAGGAAGTTTTCCTTGAAGCCATATTTTTTAGAACCTCCATCATAAAGCTATGCCTAACCCTATCAAAGGCATTATATGTAACATCCTTGCTATAATCCCCATTTTAATCAATGCTTAATGTGCATATAATGTATGGTTGTGGCCAAGCAATATATATGCAAATTGTATTTCACATTTTCAATAATAAAATGTGATACCAGATGTTGGGGGACATTGACAGATATGGGGGATGAATTAATCCATGAGAGAGGGGAGAGTCTAAGAGTAATGTCTAAGAGTTGGGTCCAAGAGGGAATTACACATGTCTATGAATTCAAACCACTTCCTAAAATTACTATTGGTATATGAACCTTTTATTTTCTGATTGAGTGTCCCCAAAGCCAATCATTGAATGCATGTAAGAGAGTGAGTGTGAGAAATCACATCCCATAGTTATTGTGAGCATGGGGGTTGAGTGCAATCGACTTGGGGAAGAGTGTAAATCAAGAAAGCAAGCCAAAGGAGAGGAAATTTGTATGGGCAGTTACAACAATATTATACAATCATGTTTTTGGTGTGAACAACAAGTAGAGAATAGGAAAGAAGAGCATTGGAG
>SNQJ01S0034212.1:8299-25166 GCA_010110895.2 Picea sitchensis | reverse complement strand
TATTGAAATGCAAAGAAATATAATAATTGCATAAACATTAACATTGAGTACATAAAATTTTCCAATTTTGCGATCTAAGGTCACTTTTCCTCCTATAAAAATCTCAAAAATCCCCAAAAAGTGGGCCGGAATAATGGATTTTGGTGTATTTCAGCATCCCCATTCCAATCCCCGTAGGATTTATTCAATGCCTTCATGGGTTATTTCCATGTCTTCTTTCTAGATGCCCTCCAAGAATTTCAGCTTAATCTAAATCTATGTCAATGATCTAGACCCAGATCTTTAAAAACCACTATTTTGCATTTTTTGACAAATCTAGGCAGAATTGGTCAATGGCCCTCTTCGACACTTTTATAGATCTCCTTTATGTGGAAAAAACCCATAAGTTTCATCCCATCCGATGTAATTTTCTCCAGTTATAGCCAAAATAAGAAAATGGCTCCGGACTTCGTTTTTTTTTTTTTTTAAATTGTGGAACAGTTTTGTCTAAGTGCAATCTGCGTCGTCTATCTCAAATCAGAATCAATATGGACCATTGATCTTCTCTCTATTTTCAATCGATGATCAATGATTTCCTTTGTAAATCAGACTTTCCCACTAGTCTCCCCGACGCCCGATCACCCGTCATCGACCATCAACCATTTTTCTTTGTGAACAACAAATTTCCCATGAATCTCACCGATGCTCGATCATCAGCCATCGGCCATGGGTCATATTCTCCGAAAAACCAATATTTCTCACAAATTTTGTCGAATCCCGACCATCGGTGATGAACCACCTCTTTACTAACGTGGCAATTATATTGATGTGGCATGACACATGGATGTTGACATGGCATGACACATCATCTTGAGTCATCAACCAGGATGGCGTGGTATGACACGTGGATGCTAATGTGGCATGACACGTGGATGCTAATGTGGCATGACATGTGGATGTTAATGTGGCATAACACATGGATTTTGATGTGGCATGAAACGTCATCACCTTCTTTTCCTTCATTGGCCATCGACAGTGTCTCTTGGAAGAACTTGAACTTCGCACGAAATTTGTCGATGCCCGCTCATTGGCCATCAACGATCAGAGATTTTCTTTGGCCAAATGAAAACTTCTCCCAAATTCGTTGATCCCCTATCCATCGACCAGCAATGATCAAATATTTATTTTGACCAAATGAAAACTTGGCCCAAATTCATCGATCCCCGATCCATCGGCCATCGACGATCAGAGATTTCCTTTGGCTGAATGAAAACTTCGCCCAAATTTTTCGATCCCTAATCCATTGGCCATCAACAATCAGAGATGTCTCCTGGCAAACTTGAACACTTCGCCAAACTCAGTAATCCCTAACCATCGACCATCAACAACCTTTGTTGGCGAACTTTAACACTTAGACAATTTCGGCCAAAATCCAAGTGAATCTGGGTCGTTGATCTCACAGCCAAGATGATCTCGACTGTTGATTTTCTCTGACTTCCCAAGCGGCCGAAAACAAATACGGACCATTGATGTTCCTTATTTTCCAAACCTTCGAAATGAATCTTGGTCGTCGATTCTGCGAACTCCTCCCCACGCTACAGTGTCCATTAAAATACAAATTTTTAGACCTTTCAGGTTGAATTCAGCTTTGCAACTATGCAGATCAAATCCAATAACTTCTTAAACGGTCCCGAGTCATCTAAAACTTGAATTTGCTCCCGAATTTGTCACTCTGATCTTTCCAGTTTTTTTTCCCAAATTCGCTCAGATCAAAGTATGCAACAACGATTTTCTCAAATTCACACTCACTTTGGCCCATATTGATCTGGTGTTTGAACCAAAAGATTTGATACCAATCTATAACATACATAGCCACCAGGTTGGGCTACACTACCTCAAAACTCTCTCCAAGAGTGCTTTGAAACTAACTTGTAACATATTCGATACAACAAATACCAAAGCTAGCAATTTGGATATTGATATGAAACATACCCATTGCTCGAGTATTTCCATATTCGCCCTCTTAGACGAATTACGAATTTTTGTTGCATTCTTTAAAATAAAGAAACATCGATTCAACACATGCAATAATCAAGAACATGATAAACCATCCAAGACATGAACAACGTGCCATGCACAACAAATAACCAGCAAGCATGCACACAAAAATACATCTCAGAGATAAATGAATACACAGCGGAATATACATTATACAGAAAACACAGAGAGCACTTATCATTAATTGAATCATCCACCAACTGGCTACAGACCAAAGACGTTCCTCCCAACTGTGGACATTGTTGTTTCAAATATCAAAATCAGGTCACCCCCGAGCCAAGGCTATGAATCCACAAGGATGGGTCATAGGACAAATATAAAAACACACCAGTTAGCTAACAAGCTCTCATGTTTCCCCAACCACACAACAATCCTAATTTCCATCTCTCTTCCCCTCTAGCTTGTACAACCCATAGAAATGAATCCCTTTCTCTGTTATACAGTCCCTCAGGTTGTTCCATTTCTCTCCAGGGCTCCAGTGCTACTGGTCAAGAAACCTCCATGTTGGAAACTCCAAGATTCTTAGCTATACATAGTTCTCTCAAAACTACCATCAATCGCATGCACACATGCATCCATTCCCTCCTAGAATGATAAAATTTTCCTCATAGCCATATAGCAGTGGCTCTCTGCCTCCAGCCATTTTTTTCCATGCCCAGCCCAAGAGCACACAAATGAGCAAGAGTGAATGAAGAAGAACCCCAAGGGAAGAGTGTAAAAGTGAACCCTCAAATAGCCCAAAGAGGTGTTTATATAACTACATGAATTCAATAACCACGTGGCCTTCCCCCCAAGAAGCTCATGTAACCACTTTTCTCAATTAAACCAAAATGGGTAAATAAACTATAAATGAAAGACTTGGCCCCTTTATCCCCCTCTCTTGTGGAATCATATATCCCTATCTCTTCTCCTTGTTTGTCTTGCAACCAGCAGTGTATTTTATTATTATATATAGAAGTATTACATTTCCTAGGTACTCCAGCCCCTTTCCAACTTTATCGGCTCAACAACCTAAGTCACAATTACATAATACATTCTAGTTCATAGGGATGGAAACTAGGGTGTTACATTTGGAGTGTACTTGGAGCATTAGATTAAAGAGTCAGGTTGTCGGGCCTGAACATTGAACTCTTGTGTGAGTTTCACTGTAACAACAAGTGATTGCTGCTATTTTCCTGGTAGTTTTCCTAGCAGTGAGCTCCCGTAAGTTTCCTAGTAGTGAGATTCATGGTTACATGTGTTAGAGAGTTCATGATAAAGGAATGGGATGTCTGATGGATCGAGAGTAGCGAAGGAGTACATTCCTTGTGTTGGGAAGGTAGAGAAGAAGAGAGCTAGTGGAAAATCAGGATATCTATAGGAGACTATCAGTGAGTTATTGGATTTTCTAAACTGTGAGTGGACAGTGAGAGAACATCCTCTTTTGTGGATTTCTAGCCCCAACTCGGGGGTGACTTGTTGTTGAGATATGGAACAACAAATCTATGGTTGGGTGGACTGTTTGTCCCAGACAACTAGTTGCACAACCATTTTTAAAAGATGCGTGTTTTATCTTGTTTTTGTGTTGCATTATGAGTTTAATTGTTGTGCAATAACTATGTGTTTGAGAACAATTTATATGTTGTTGTAATTGAATTTATTAGTTGCATTTTATGTTTATTTTAGAATATTGTAGATGCATCTATTTCATGGTATTAACAAATGGCTAAAACTATATGTTTTCTTGTCGTTGGTAAGCTACAAGATTAGTTAGCAAAAAAAATTAATTTTATAAGTATTTCTGCACGTAATGGACCTCAACTAGGCTAGGGAAAGTTACAGACTGGTATCAGAGCTTCTGGTTCAAAACTTGACTTGTATGTGCCAAGAACCAGTGCAAATTTGGGAAAATTTATGTTATAGATTTCGATCTATTACGATTTTGGGAAAAAATGGAGAAAATTAGAGCGAAATCCCCAAATTCGTGAGCAAATTTGAGGTTAAATGCCTCAGAATAGTTGAAGAGATTATATGGGGCATCAATCTACAGAGTTGCATAGTTAAAATTCAACTTGGAAGGTCAAAATTCATGTTTTAATGACCATTGTAGAATTGGGCGAAGTTTCATGGATTGACGACTGAAATCATGTTTGATTTTGAAATCAATGGCCCAGATTCACTGTAAATAGATTTAAAAATCCATAAGGTTTTTTGAAGTTTGACCAGATCTAGCAGATCGATGACCAAGATTCATTTTTGGCAGTTTCGAAAACAGATCAAATCGACAGTCGAGATTCATTTTCGAAAGTTTGGAAAATCGATCAAATCAACGGTTGAGATTCATTTTCAGCAGTTTGGAAAGTGGACGAAATCGACGATCGAGATTCATTTTCGGCAGTTTGGAAAATGGATCAAATCGACGGTAAAGATGCATTTTCGGCAGTTTGGAAAATGGATCAAATCGACGATCAGGATTCATTTTCGATAGTTTGAAAAGTGGATCAAATCAACGGTGGAGATTCATTTTCGATAGTTTGGAAAATGGATCAAATCGACAGTTGAGATTCATTTTCAACAATTTGGAAAATGTATAAAATCGAGGGTTGAGATTCATTTTCAACAGTTTGGAAAATAGATAAAATTGATGGAAGAGATTCATTTTTAGAAATTTGGAAAGTGGAGCAGATCGATGGTCGGATCGACAAGTTTGTCAAAGTGTTTCATCTGCCAATGAAAATCATCGATGGTCGGGTCGGGTCAATGGAATTGGTGAGGTGATTTTGTATGCCAAGAGAAGTTGATGCTTGTCCATGAAGAAAAGAAGAGGATTGCATATCATGCCACATGAATATCCACGTGTCATGACACATCATCCTCCACGTGTCATGCCACATCAGCCATATTTCCGTTTCAGCATCCATGTATCATGCCACATCAACTTAGTTGCCACATCATCCAAGATATGGTTGATGGCTGATAATTGGGTCATTGAATCGATAAATCATTTCATTCATCCTGGAGAAATCATCGATGACCGATGGTTGACGGTCGGGTCGATTGGTTTAGCCATGTCTTGTAAATCAGTTGTTAAAGGAAATGGATGATGGTCGATGGTTGGGTCGACAGTTTTGGTAGGGTGTTGCATGTGTCAAAAAGGAAACGTCAATCACCAATGGAGCTCAAATAAATAGTCCAGATTTCTTTGAGATGGCGATCGATGGTGGGGATTGATTTGCGGGCTTGGGAAATGATTAATGGATCAATGACTCAGATTTCACTTGATTTTGAGATCGACGGTGCAAATTAAAATAATGTTGTAACAGTAAAAACAATCAGTTTTCTATGAAATTTCCAGTTTTCGAAGGTCTTCAACTTGCAAGGGCATTTTGAGGCCCTAAAAAACATTTTTAGGAGTTTTGTTTTTTGAACATATGTGACAAAGGCACCCATATATAGTTTTTGTAGCTTAAATAAAAGAACTCAGGGAGATCTTTCCAACGAGCTATCCCGAATGTAAAATAGAGCTCAAATGAGAAAGTTACAGTTGAATCAATTAAGGGAATAATTTTGGCACCAATTTACTTCCATAGGGCATAATTCCTTGCTCAAAAGTTCGTTTTGGGGCATGAGAGTAGTCTATGGAAAGATTATGAACCATATAAGATAACCATGGAGCCAAATTTGGAATTTGGGTATGTAAAAATGTGCAGGAAGAGAAAGGAGACACCTATAGCATACATGGATAAAATGAGAAAAACAATCTAAACTTACTCAAACCATAAATTTCAGCTTAGAGGAGGAGAAGACATCTATCCACCAAGAACTTTTGAATTGGGCACTAAAATTTTCTCAAAAAGTAATAAAATAATTTTGTAGTAGTAAAAACAAAGTAATGAGTGGAAATTACAGCTTGTGGACATTGTGACGTTTTGCTTAGAACTCATAATGAAGCATGAGTATAGTCATTGGAGAGTTGTTTCAAAGAGGAATGTGTCTAAGGAATCATATTTTGACTTAGTGCATTGTGTACTTCATAAATTGAGATGAAGAATAACATGTAATCTAGTTAATGAAATGTTTTATAGTATGCATGTTCTAACAATAATTATTATGTGCACATTTCTTGCAGAATTAGAGGTACATGAAAACAATTTTGGTTCTTATATGAGGACTAGAGTTATGGAAGATACCCAGGGATCTTATATCCATGAGGAGGAGGTCAGAAGTATGCATGTCAACATAGGAAATATTGAGACAGATTCTAGCGGAAGAAGAGGTAGGAATGAGTATGTAACTATGAGAAGCCTACATAGATAATTTCATAGCTATAGGGAATATAATGAAAGGATTATGAAGGCTTAGGAAGAGATAATTTAGAGTCTAAATATGTTGCATAAGCAAGCTAACAAAGACTCTAGAAGCAAGCAAGCAGTTAGTGCCAGACAAGTGACAACATCCAGATCCCAAAATAGAAAGGATGATCATGGGAATGATAGACAGTCAAGAAGCATGATCAGGCTCCATCATTCTCCAAGGCAATCCACTAGAAGAACTTGTGCAAGTTTAGGGCCATGGAGCAGCCCAAGTGTGTCTTCTGTCAAAAGGCAAAGAAGAAGGCCCAAGGAAAACATCTTGCAAGGTGAACTCATGAAAATCAAGCCACCAACTTTCAATAGAGCACGGGATGGGAGAAGAGGTAGAATTTGAGGCCTGGTAGTTGGAAATGAAGACATGTTTCCAATTGCATGATTACCCCTCTTGGGTAGAAACTAGAATTGCAACCTACCACTTGCAAGGAAAGGAAACCATGTGGTGGGCTCAAATTAATCAATCCAATCACCTTGATGAGAAGAAGATCTCGTGGAGGTAGTTCAAAGGATATTTCCAAGAGAAATATTCGTCTGAGCATTATTATGAAAGGAAGATGAAAGAGTTCTTTGAAATCAAGTTGGAAAGCATGACAATAGATGAATATGAGAAGAGGTTCTTTGAGCTGTTGAAATATCTAGACTTCATAAAGGATGAGAAAGTCAAAATCTGATTATTTTTTAGTGGGTTACCCTCTTTCTATAGTGACAAGATACAATATGATAACCCCAGAACTTTGTAGGAGGCCATAAGGAGAGCAAAGCATATTTATGAGCAAAGTAGAGGAATGTGAGTTTTCCAAAAAGCTTGGAATGACAAGATGAAGGGTAAAAAGAATCAAGTAAGAAATATTTTAAGCCACCCTTTTCTAAGAATAACTCCCAAGAAAATCAACAAGGTCGATCAACCTAAAATGAGCACAAGACTGCAAATTCATTTGAGAAAAGACCAAGGCAACAACTTGTACAATGTTGGGAATGTGAGGGAAATCACTTATATAGGGACTTCCCTCATAAAGGTGAAAGAATGAGGATTTTCCACAACATTTAGGAGGTTAAAATAGTTGAAGACATGGGAGGAAACGGGTCAAAGATTTATGTAGCCTTGGACAACAAGCAAGTAGAATATCAATCCCCCGTGATTGACGTGGAAGGTAAGATTGATAACCAACTCATGGTAATTTTCATTGATTATGGAGCTACCTATAGTTACATAAACTCTAATAGTTTTGAAATATTTCACTTACAAAGGAGTAAGCATAAGAAATCTTAGTTAGTTCAGTTAGCCATGGGGGCTAAGAGGAAAAACAATGAGCTAGTTGAATATTGTCCAATAGACATGATTGGACTCAACACAAAAAGAGACGTGAACATCATACCATTGGGTTCATATGATTGTCTAATTGGCATGGATTGGTTGGAAAAACACCATGTTATCCTAGACTATTACAACAACACAATCACATGTCTTGATGAAGAAGGGTAGCAAGGCAAGGTTCAAGGCATTCCAAGAGTTGTAGTTGTTAGAGAAATTTCAGCTATGCAGTTGAAAAAGAGTTTAAGGAAGGGATGTCAAATTTTTGTAGCCTGTATGAAAGAGACAGCCAGAGATAAAGTGGCAAGCATTGAATACCATCCAGTCTTGAGGGATTTTGAGGATGTTTTTGGAGAAATCCTAGGATTTCCACTAAAGAGAGACATTGATTTCTCTATTGATTTTGTGCCAAGAGTTTCCCTAGTGTCCAAGACACCTTACAAAATGGGCGCACCAAAGTTGAAGGAGTTGTAGATGCAAATTGAAGATTTGCTAAAGAAGGGATAAATACGTTCAAGTGTCTCACCTTGGGGTGCCCCAGTGTTGTTTGTAAAGAAGAAGGATGGAACTTGTAACGTACTTGGTCTCCCACTGAGTCTCGTTACCACCTTACACATGCTCTGAATCAACCAAAATGTAACAACCCCAACATATTATTGAGTTATGCTACTCTAAAACTTCACTGCACAGTTCCTGCTTTACACACAAGTCCGCACAATATCACTTCAAGGTAACGCACTCAGTACAATTTGAGTCGCACCACACAACTTATAACAGTGGAAGAAACATTCTCTTTTTAAAAATCCTTAAGTAGCAGAATTAACTCAGAAACTACGCGGACCAGCATGTTGATCACACATCATAATTATACGCACAACCATCTAAGCGCCATGTGCCACTTATGATTTCACAGTGGGCAGGGTCTATAACCTTAACACGCACACATGAATTCCATCCCTTTGATGCACACCAGCTACAATCCTATGCACCCAGCCACTCAATCCTCTTCTTGACGAATCATAGAAAAAATCACATGGTTGACTTACTAGGTAAGACAGTCCACATTTTTCATATCCATGCACAACTACAAATACAAGCTATAAGCACCATACATACATGTGCAAACTGCATTTAAACATAATAACAACAATACTTAAATGCAACAACATACAAGAATTAACCCATGTCAGACATAGACAAAAATGCACGTCGTAACCAAGACAAGTACATAAGGAACACTTATCTTAAATGAAATCCACCAACTACGGCCTTGACTCAGATGTTCCTCCCAACCATAGATGTTGTTGTTCATTAAGCTTTTAAGAACAGGTCACCCTCGAGCTAAGGCTCAACTCCACCAGGGTGAAAGGGTCCTAGAGATAAGTTATGGTCTGAAACTCAAGAGAATTACCCAATCCCAGGTGCCCACTACTGCATCTAGCCCATAGTCCCTCATTTCCCACGCACCTGTCACACCCAAGGAAGATTTCCTCTTCTCTTCTCACCAGTCCTTCGGCTACCCAACTTCCCTTCCCAAGGTTACCAACAACATGTTGGATAGGAAGTCTCTGAGCCCTCTGACTAATTCTCATCACATCAGGGAATAACTCTCAGCAAAACTATTGCTTGGAGAGTATGTCAACGGGTCTGAAAACCACTCCATAACAATCGGTCTCTCACCCAGAGAGACTGCTCATAGTCTGCTACCCTGACTCTTTGAAAATGAAACTCTGGATACAACCCCACAACTCTTTACAATCTTCTCTGTGCAAGTAAGGTAATAATCGGATTTTCCATACAGTCTGACCCCCTTTTGCACACAAGAGCTTGCAACATGATTAATAATGCAATCAATAATGCCCAAAATATACTAAGGCCAACAATATGTATTGCATGCCTTGCACTTGACACTTGTCACCTCCAAAAGTAGCTTTAGGCCACTTGGTGACCGGTTCCCTACCCTCGGGAACTTAGGATAAAATAATATATATATCTGACATTTACACTTTTCCTGAAAATATTATAAAATATTTCCTAAGACTTACGACTCACCCCTTTTTTTCTCTTTTTCCATTAGAGTATGCACCCCCATCTCTTTTCGTCTGAGCCAATCTGTGCGTAGTGATGCAATATTATATTAATAATCATGATTATATTTACATTGATAGGCGCACTGGCCCATTTGCGTCCAGGATCACCAGCCTCATAATCACACATGCTCTCCAGCCTCAAAATATAAACAGACATTCTCACACCCTAACCCAAGTGCACACAACATGGTGCAATATGCGCACATGCCCAGATGCACACAACACACAAAATGTGTGCACCTTGTCTTTGTTAACACTTCTTCGCGCACTACTCTGATGCACGCAACACCAAAACTAGATGCACATGTCTCACCAACCTAAGTGTACATTACATTTATGCTCGGTACCAATCGTCTCACCAACCTATGTACAATTACAAAGGGTTCTAGATCATGGACACTACAATCCCGTCCCCCTTATTTATGCATTGTCCTCAGTGCATCATATACGCATGTACATACAAAATTTCAAAACTCTTCAAAAAGATGAGGATACTCTACTCTCATAGCATCCTCGCACTCTTAGGTTGCATACTTAGGATTGTACCAGGTCCAGTGGACCTTTACGAATTCCATGACTCGGTTCTAGAGTTTCTTGATTTTTCGATCCAATATGCAAATCAATCACACTTGAAATCTGCCTTCTGGCTCCACCTGAATCACATTTCAATCAATGAAATCATTAGCATCAGGTACATATTTCTTAAGCAATGACACATGAAAAACATTATGAATGCATAAAAACGAAAGCATATAAGTGACGGGACCAATCCTTTCAAGGATTTCAAATGGACCATAATAGCGCGCTACTAATTTAGAACACTTTCCCAACTTCAGGGAACTGCACTTGGCCTTCACTTTCAAAAATACGTGATCATCCACTTCAAATTCCTCGTGGGCTCTGCCTTTATCTGCACAGCTTTTCTACCTATCTTGGGCAACGTTTAAACTACTTCTTATCTTTATCATCTACTCCTCCATTTCCCAGAGTAGATTTGGCCCAACTACTGCGCGATCTGTTGGGTTATCCCAACTCGCTGGCGTGTTTCACTTTCTACCATAAATTGACTCAAATGGGCTCATATTTAAAGATGCATGATACCCATTGTTGAAAGCAAACTCTACCAAATGAAGGTATTCCTCCCATTTCAATGGCTTATCCATAACGTACATCCTCAACATGTCTTCAATCACCTGATTTACTCTCTTTGTTTGACCACCTAACTCATGATGATATGTGGTATTTAAATTCAAACTTTTCCCAAATCCCTTGAATAACCCTTTCCAAAAGTTCAAGGTGAACTTGGAATCTCTATCAAACACTATTGTTTTAGGAACGCCATGCAATTTAGCAACTTCACGCATGTATATCTCAGCAATGTCGGTTGCCTTGTATGTTGACTTTACTGGAATAAAATGGGCAACTTTAGTAAGCTTGTCGACTACCACCATAATAGAATCATGTTGCTTAGCATTCCTAAGCAACTTAGTTATGAAGTCCATGGTCACAAATTCCCACTTCCAGTTAGGAATGGGAAAAGGTTGCAACAGACCAGCTAGATACTTATGCTCCAAGACATCTCACAATAAAATCTGCAACTTCATTTTTCATACCTTGCCAAAAGTATTTTTTCTTGACCGTGACAAGGGTCTTCTAGTATCTTTGATGTCCAACATAAGGAACCTTATGCATCTCTGACCAAATCAGGCACTTCAACTCTTGATCATTTGGTACATAAACTCTACGTCTATACATGAGAATCCCATCCTCTTTTATCTCATAATCTTCAAACTTTGGATACGACATACCTTGTTGTAAAGTCACACTTATATCCATATAGCGCAGATCTAATTCCGCAACTTCCAAAAAAATTCATGCAAATCTATTTGGTACATTCTAATGGTTGTAGCATACATTTCATGTATCCTTCTATTGAGTGTGTCAGCCACCTTGTTCTATTTTCCTTTGATATGCTTTATATCGAAGTCATACTCACTAAGGAACTCCAACCACCTGATTTGTTTGGCATTCAAACTTGGTTGTCCAAACAAATACTTCAAACCACAATGGTTTGTTCTCAGCTCAAATATCTTTCCCATGAGATAATGTTGCCACATCTTCAAGGCATGCACTGTAGCTACCAACTCTAAATCATGTGTAGAATAGAGCCTTTCATGCTCTTTCAACTCCCTTGACTCGTAGCACACCACATATCCATTCTGACTCAGGACTCCACCAAGTCCTTCCTTGCATGCATTTGTGCACACAATGAAGTTTGCATCTGGATCAATAATTCTTAAAATTGGTGCAATTGTTAACAAATTCTTCAAGTGTTGGAAACTCCTTGTGCAATATGGAGTCCATTCAAATCACGCACCTTTCTTCTGCAGGGATGTGATTGGATGCGCAATCTGTGAGAATCCTTCAATAAACCTTATGTAGTACCCTGCCAATCCCATAAAGGATCTCACTTCTGCAACATTTCTTGGTGTTGGGCATTCTTCAATGGATTTTATCTTTGTTGGGTCCACAACTATCCCTTCTTCTGAAATAATATGACCCAAATAATGAATATGTCACTGATAAAATGAACACTTGTTCAACTTTTTATAAAATCGATGCTCCCTCAACACCTGCAACACCATCCTCAAGTGTTGCTCATGCTCTTCCTCGAACTTTGAGTAGATGAGAATTTCATCCAAAAATACAATGACAAACTTATCCAAGTAATTTAGAAAAAATCCATTCATCAAACACATGAATACAACTGGTGAATTTGACAACTCAAAAGGCACCATTGTAAACTCATAATGACCATACCTTATTCTAAAGGCAGTCTTACTGATGTCCTCCTCTTTTATTCTCACTTGGTGATATCCAGAACTGAAATCTACCTTGGAAAATATCTTTGCACCTCTCAGTTGATCAAATAGATCATCTATCCTTAGCAAAGGATACTTGTTCTTCATTGTTACCTTGTTCAATTACCTGAAGTCAATACAAAGTCTCAACGTACCATCCTTCTTCTTCACGAAAAAAATTGCCACACTCCAAGGTGACACACTTGGCCATATATACCCCTTCTTCAGAAGCTCTTCAAGTTGCATTTGCAACTCTTTCAGTTTTGGTGTACTCGTCCTGTGAGTCTTGGATATATGTGTTGCTCCCAACATCAGATTAATAGAGAAGTCAATATCTCTTTTTGGAGGAAAACCCGGTATCTCTTTAAATACATCATCATACTCTTTCAGTATTGCATAGTCTTCCACACTTGGCACTTTATCCTTAGGTGCCTCTTCCACGTGCATTGTGAATACTTGACACCCTTTCCTATAACTTTTCTTCAACTGCAAAGCTGAAATTTGTCTGATAGTCACAGCTCTTGGATTCCTTGAATTGACCTCAAATTTCCTTACTCATCCAGGCAAGTGAATGTTTTATTGTAACAATCCATAACAACATGTTGCTCGTCCAACCAATCCATACCGATGAGGAAATCGTACGAACCCAAAGGTATGATATTCAAATCAACCTTTGTGTGCAATCCATTCATCTCCACGAGACATGCCTTAACCATCTCACTAATTTTCCTCTTTTCTCTTGTAGCTAACTGCACCAACCAAGATTTTCCAAGCTTGCTTCTCGACAAATGGAATATTTCCATCATCTTAGGATCTAGATAATTATTACTAGCTCATGATTCTAATAAAATAACAATGGGTTGGTCATTGATATTACCTTCCACCTCGATCATGTGCGAGTGAAACTCAACTTGCTTGTTATCCAACATTGCGTAAATCCTCGACACATTTCTACCCATGTCCTCAATTGTCGTAGCTTGTTGTACAATGTGTGTAGTCCTCTCTTTATCACCTCTTTGAGGGAAATCTCTATGCATGTGATCTCCACCACAACCCTAACACTGCATAGGTTGTTGCCATGACTTTTGTCCCACTATCTCCGACATTCTGGACTCCTGAATAGTTGTTTGTCCTTGCGCATTATTTCTGAAAAACAATGGCTTAGCTCTCTTCTTCCTCTATTCTACCTTACTTTTCATCTTGTCTTCCCAAGCCTTTTGGAAAGTCAATTTTCCCATTTGTTGCTCATAAAGACACTTAGCCTGCCTTATGGTTTCTTCCAACATCTTAGGCTCATCATAATATATCTTGTCACCGATAAATGAGGGCAACCCACTCAAATATCTCTTAATCTTCACCTTTTCATCCTTTATAAAAAGTACATAATTCAGCAGTTCTAAAAAACTTCCTTCGTACTCATCAATTGTCATGCTCTCAAGCTTGAGTTCGAAGAACTCCATTATTTTCCTGTCATAGTACCGCTTGGTTATGTATTTCTTTTGGAAATACCTCTTGAACTCTCTCCAAGTCACTTTCTTCTCATCAATTTGTTGCACTTGCACATACTGATCCCACCATAGCGATGCATTTCCTTTTAACTGATAGATAGCAATTCTCCTTTATGCATGCTCATAATAGTTAGGCAGTTGGAAGTACTTCCTCATACCCAACAACCATGTTTCTGCATCCTCATCCTTTTTGTGCTCACCGTCAAAGGTATGAGGTTTGATATTATTCATTTCCCCATGTAGCTCATCCACTCCAATCCTTCTCTTATGATTTCTGACAGGAGATGAACTCGAACTACTGCACTCTTTCCTGAAAGAATGCTTACCAACACTTCTTTCCTCTATTCTTTTCTCATCCCGAGACCTGCGACTTCTTGATCTAATCAACTATGTCTCCTTATCCATCTTCTTTTCTATTATGTCCAGACTTTGCATCAATTTGACATTGAAGTCACCTTGTTGCGCCTTGGCTCTCATAAGTCTTTCATTATCGTCCTTATAATTTTGGACATCTTTCTGCAATATTTTTATTGTTTCTACCAAGTTCATGCACTCCCCCTTGGATTTTGTACCAATGGCACCCAAACTGATATACAGATCCTCAAATTCATCATCAATACTATAAGTCCTATGTGTATCTTCCATGCTTTCGACCTTTTGCACTGACTCTGTCCTGCTCTATTCGTTGATAATTCTACAAAATGTGCAGACAACAAGATTTGTTAGATGATTCCATGCAACAACTACATGAAAACCTTGCACCATTTTGTCAGAATCCTTTCACTTGTATTTCTTGGATGATTTTAACATCCCCACTCTAGTGCGCACAACCATGCATCATTGTTCTTGTCACAACACAACTTTATACCGCGCACCCATATGTTCATGCTATCTCTGGCCCATACAAGTCCAGTGTTGAACCAATAGCTATGATACCAATCTATAACATACCCAGTCTCCCACTAAGTCCCGTTACCACCTTACACATGCTCTGAATCAACCAAACTATAACAACCCCAACATATCACTAAGCTATGTTACTCTAAAAATTTACTACGCAGTTCCTACTTTACACACAAGTCTGCGCAGTATCACTCGAGGTAATGCATTCAACCCAATTTGAGTCACACCACACAACTTATAACAATGGAAGCAACAATATTTTTTTAATACAACCTTAAGCAACATAATTAAATCGGAAACTGCGTGCACCAACATGTTGATCACACGACATAATTGTGCACAAAACCATCTAGGCGTCATGCGCCAATTCTGATTTAATTGTGTGCGGGGTCTATATCCTTAACACGCACACAGGAATTCCAGCCCTTTGATGCACATTGGTTACAATCCTGCGCACCCAGCCACTCAATCATCTTCTTGACAATTCATAACCAAAATCACAAGGTTAACTTACCAGGCAAGATAATCCACATTTGTCATATACATGCATAACTACAAATGCAGGCTATAAGCACCATACATACATGTGCAAACCACATTTAAACATAATAACAACAATACTTAAATGCAACAACATACAAGAATTAACCCATGTCAGACATATACAAAAATGCATGTCGTAACCAAGACAAGTACATAAGGAACACTTATCTTAAATGAAAGTCACCAACTTCGGTCTTGACTCAAGCGTTTCTCTCACCCATAGACGATGTTTCTCATTAAGATTTCAGCTACAGGTCACCCCCGAGCTAAGGTTCAACTCCACTAGGGTGAAAGGGTCCTAGAGACAAATTATGGTTTGGAACTCAACAAAATTACCCAATCCTAGGTGCACATTGTTGCATCTAGCCCACAGTCCCTCATTCCCCATGCACCTGTCACACCCAAGGAAGTGTGACCCTTCTCTTCTCACTAGTCCTTCGAATACCCCACTTCCCTTCCCAGGGTTACCAGCAACAAGACTGACAGGAAGCCTCTGAGCCCTTTGACTAATGCTCAACGCACTAGGGAACAACTCTCTACAAAACTCTCACCTAGAGAGTATGCCCACAGGTATGACAACCATTCCACAACAACCAGTCTCTCACCAAGAGAGACTACTCATGGTCTGCCAACCTGAATCTTTGACAATGAAACTCTGGATACAACCCCATAACTCCTTACAAACTTATATGTGTTGATAAGGTAATAATTGGATTTTCCATATAGTCCAACCCCCTTCTGCACACGAGAGCTTGCAACATGAATAATAATGTAATCAATAATGCCCAAAATACACCAAGGCAAACAATATATATTGCATGCCTTCCACTTGACACTTGTCACCTCCAAAAGTAGCTTTAATCCACTTGGTGACCAGTTCCCTACCATCGGGAACTTAGGATAAAATAATATATATATATTGTTGAAATAATGTAACTACAAAGTGTATTCTTATTATTATTTGATATATTATTCATTGGATCAATCCCCATTGTGGATTGATCATGTCGGCTATTGTAAAAGGACCAAATCCCCTTTTATGGATTGGTCATAATGTAATTGTAATAGGCAGAAAGAGAAGTCGACCCCGGAATATATCAAAGAGGCCCCGAAATATAATAAAGGTGGTTATAACCACTCAGGAGAAGAAGTCGTCCCTGCCAGTGAAAGGACACTCCCACACGTGCCAGTCTTGTATAAATCAGGAGGCTAGCACCTCACTTAGACACACACTCACTTGTTCATTGAAGAGACAAGTTTTGGA
>SNQJ01S0034211.1:102322-123905 GCA_010110895.2 Picea sitchensis | reverse complement strand
ATTGGAATAAATATAAACACTTTCTCTTTAAATTTTCCTTGTTTTCTTCCCCTCTATTATCCCTTTGTGGTTCTATATTTAGTCGCATTTCTATTATCACGACTTCCCGAATTCGCGAATTAGAATATGCTCATCTTTATCTATATCTTCACACCATGAGCCCGACCGACCGCGGTCCCTTTCAATACTTAGCCAATTATCTGACCACCGGGTGCGGGGTTTGCGATATCCAACACTTATGCCCCATGTTCTGTCATATACATCTTGCACCCAAAAAAAATTTGTGATCTGCAATTTATGCTTTTACTAATGAGAACTCACCAGGGGTTCGAAAATATTGGGATTAATAAACGAACAGTAGATGTTATGTGAGATACTTAGCCCTTTTTCCATTTTCTTCTTCCTGTCTATTATTGTTTTCTGGTTATATACTTAGTCGTCTTTCTATGATTGCGGGTTCTCGGGTTGGAGGACTGACAAATCTTCATCTCCATCTATATCCTCACATGACGAGTCCGACCGATTGTTGTTCCTTTCCATACTTAGCCAATTTTATGGCCGCGGTTGTCAGGGCTAGCGCTTTCAAACTCTACTGCTTCTTGTTTTGTGATATACATCTTGCTCTCAAAACTTTTGTGATCTACAATTCCACCGTGGAATCCTCGAACTCGCAATATTCACTCTACTAGGGTTCACAAAAGTTTCAAAGAATCTGTCATTTCCTTCCATCCCCACTAACTTCGTGCCCTTCCCAATGCACATTAATTATGGTCTTACTAGTGACAACTGAACACACTGGTACAAAACAATTGCCATTAACAAGAAAAAAAACCTTGAGGACACCACCCATTAACATACATTAAACCGCCATTTACAGTACTCAAAACGAACATCGTTCCTTTCTATACTTAGCCAAATTTTTCCACCTGTTATGTGATATACATCTTGCACCCAAAAAATTCCCTGATCTACAATTCCACCCCGGGTTCCTCCAACTCGCAAGATTCACTTTACCCGAATTCATAAAAAGTTTCAAGCCATTTATGGCTCTCTTCCATCCCCACCACAATCGTGCCCTTCCCAATGCACATTAATTATTTCGGGCTCTAAATTAACTTCCATTGTTCTGTGACCTACAAATAGCACCCGGACCTCCGCAATATACAAATTGACTACCAGACTCTGACATCGTCCCCTCTTCCATGTTACACATTATGCATTCAAATGTTCTGAGCGATACAATTTGACCGTTGAGGCCTCACATCTTCTGGGGAGACCTTGTCACCCTATTTTGGATCCTCGGGTTGGTGGGTTCAAAAAATCTCCAATTCCTAGTCATTGTTTCCCGTGTCATCCATCCTCGTACTTCTTCCCAAATATGCAAAAACAAATGTTTAATTCTAAAACTTCATCATGCAACAACCATAAAGATCGTCATTAATAAGCAAAATCCTCAAGGACTAACTATCCCTACACAACTTGTCCAGAAACATGCAGAGAAGATGTTGCCAGGTAATGGTAAAGCTATTACAAATTTCAATATATTAGCGAAAACTAGTCTGGGCTACCGTTTCCCTATTCCATACTTAGAAACTTTTTCGATTGCGGGTTCCCGAACTGATAGGCTCAAAATTGTGTTTCGAATCTTCCGCGAATTGCAAACAATGCCCAGAGTTTCATGATATACAATTTGTCCGCTAGAATGCCCCGTCACGAGCCCGATCGTTTGTCGTTCCTTTCAATACTTAGCCGCAATTTGGTTGTATGTCCATGACGTGGTACATTTACTGTGTATTGAGTTCGGCCTACCGTTTCCTTGTTCCATACTTAGACACTTTTTCGATTACGGGTTCCCGGACTGGTGGGCTCAGGATTGTGTTTCCAATGTTTTGCGACTAGCAAACAGTACCCGCAGTTCCACGATATACAATTTGTCCATAGGAATGCACCATCATGCCTTCTTCTATGTTACTTATTCTACGGTCAACACTCCCGAGAGATACAATTTGACCCTCGGGCCCTTACCTCTATTGGTTGTATCTTGTAGCCCTATTTTGAAGCGCCACCAACCGCTTTCGATAATTAGCCATTCCTTAATTTTTGTTCCTTGTCCCTGCCACCTTCCTACTTCTTTCTAGATATGAAATTGGCAAGCTTTAATGATAATAATTCGTCGTGCATGAACCTTAAACATGTCATTAATGAGAAAAAGGCTCGAGGAGATCTCCCACACTTCTGTCATATACAAATTGACCGACAAACTCCCATATCATCCCCTCTTATGTGGTACACATTTTGCACTCAATTTCTGAGACATACAATTTGACCCTCGGGAAGTCACGTCTCCTGGGGAACCATTGTCATCTTAATTATAAAGCATGTCCAACCGCTTTCCATACTTTCCCATTTCATGGAATCTCTTTCGTGGATCCTCGCGTTGGTGGGTTCACGAAATCTTCAATTCTTAGTCATTGTTTACTATGCCCGCCACCTTCTCACTTCTTTCAAAGTATGCAATGACCAAGGTTTAATGTTAACAATTCATCATGCAACAACCATACAGACCATCATTAAAAATAAAAAGTCTCAATGAGACAGTCACATTGATTATTGCCAGAGAACTTGCCCAGAGACATACAGAAAATATCTTGCCACGTAATGGGATATATATTACAAGTTTCAATATATTAGTGAAAACGAGTCTGCCCAGCCATTTTCCTATTCCATACTTGAGCCACTTTTTCGATTGTGTGTTCTCGGACAGGCAGGCTCACGATTGCACTTCCATTGTTTTGTGTCCTGCAAACAGTACCTGGAGTTCCACGATATACAAATTGCCCTATGGATTGTTCCATCATGCCCTCTTCCGTGTTATACGTTTTTCACTCAAAAAGTTATGGGACATAAAATTTGACCCTCGGGCCCTCACCTCTAACGGTTGTACCTTGTAACCCTCTTTTGAAGCCCACCCGACTGCTTTCGATAATTAGACACTCCTTAATTTCTCTTTCCCGCCCCGCGATCTTCATACTTATTTCTTAATATGAAATTAGTAACCTTTCATGCTAATATCTCACCATGCAGGAACCGTCAACATTGTCATTAATGAGCGAAACACTCAAGGAGATCTCTCATTAATACACATTAAACCAAGATCTATGGAGAGTTATATTATCCCTTCCGATTTTTCATCTCAAACACGGGTCGCCGTGTTGGCCCGTTCACGAAATATCCAATCCTTAATTGCTCATTGTTGTACCTTCCATGTTTGCACTTCTAGATATGCAATTACTACTCTTTAATGCTAACAACGCATCATGCAACACCGATCAAAATTGTCATTAATGAGAAAAAGGCTCGAGGAGATCTCCCAGTCACACACATTGGACCAAGATTTGCACAATGTTATATTATCCCTTCCAACTTTTCATTTCAAACATCGTCTGGAGCAAACCAACATTCTCATAAAATTATGGCAGAAAATCGATAGAAGTTCTGTGGAGATACAGTGAATATCTCTGGATGTGAAGACCAGATATTCTAGTGGTTCAGGGCATACTCTTACTATTCATCCTGTTCCACCCAGAACAAAGTGATTTGAACCTCTGGAATTGCTCGTGCAGGTTGTGTCCCTAAGGTTTTTTACTGTAAGTAGGTGCTCTCTTGGTGCACCGAAAAATATATTTCCAGCCAAAGAATTATTCCACTGCGCGACCATTATCATGTTTCTTTGTCACCTCAGGTCTTTTGCAAGATGTTAAGATTGTCGGAGCCAACATTGACCTTTAGAGGACAAGACTGCAAGCAATTCCTATAAAAACTTGATAACGGGTTGGACCTCTTACCCGAGTTCCTTGAAGACCCGACAACAGTTCCTGAAGATATCACAAAGTTGCAGGTCAGTTCCTTTAGAAATCCATTCCGGGAAATTGCTTGGATGTTTACAAGAATAACGGGACAGGAATCCACGACAAGCATTTCCCACATAGTTATTTATATTTTTTACTTCACAGTCAAGGAACAATTCATTTTTGATTGGGGGAAGCTAATTTCCATTGAAATTTGTTCACAATTGTCACGATTCAAAGAACATAATTTTTTTTATATGTCATCCTACTTGATTTTCACAATAGTGCATTGTTGTTTGTTTCCAAAACTGTCTCTGTCCACGAAAATAAACTATGAATTCGACCCAGTAACATTCTGGTACCAAGCCTTGTGGAGGCACAAGGCCTCCCATTGTTTTTATGAGGTTTTTAATGACATTGTCTCAGTTTTCAAAGATTTATTGTTAGGAAAGGATGTTCCTCGGATGTCTGGCTAGGAAACCAAGTTTTTGGACAGTAAGGGGACACTTGAACGAAAGAAAAATTACAGTGTAATAATGATCTTTGGCTCCAAGAAAAAACTTGCTTTCCTTCCATGTCACATCACGAACAAGTTTTTTGTTACAAAAATAGAAAGACAATACAACCACTGGTTGCATTTTTTCCATGGCAAGAGAAAAAAACAGTTCATTCCTCTGCCCTAGAAAGTCGGGGACTTCATGTTCAGAATCCTCAACAAGATTGATGAATTCACAGGCCATTTCAATAAATTGAACCTAAAATATGTTGAAAGGATAAAAGGGTTAGACCCTAATGGGATTTTTCGAGAACATTTACTATCAGTTGGCTTTAGCAACTCTTTTATCCATAGACGCCTGACCGAAGACAGAGACAGTGACGACAACACTCATGCTTTTGACGATTTCGACCTAGAGACATTGCAAAGTGCAACTGAATTGTATAGACAACAAGGAAAAGGCTCTGGTGAGAAGTGTGTCCAGTCCCCGGCCAACACTCCCAAGAGAGTGAAATCACAGAGCATCGCTTCAATGGCCCACCCCAGTAAGAAAGAAACCCAAAAATATTCAAACAGAGGAGGAGATAAGAACCCTCCTCGCAAAAAAATTGATAGTTATAACAAGATTCCCCTGACGAAGAAGAGAAAAAACATTGTAGGGCAGGCAAAAGAACCTGAAATTGAAAGTGAGGACATGCAACTTGAAACTTTTGTGGATTCCCTGTTCCACAAATTTGATCCTCCCATGGACGCAATGCACCATAGTTCCACAATGGAAATAGCTGAGGCCAACATTTTTTATGAAGATGAATCCTTTATATTCCAGAGCGTTGTTTTTGACAACCAATCTAAAAATTTAATTATTGGAAAGAGAGATGTAACAAATAAGAAAGGAAAATATCGTTTAGAGATTAACTTTAGGAAAGTGCAGTCGTCCCAAATCTCTCGATTTCACCGTGCAACTGTTGATGCTCTTGATGATTCCATTGGAGGAATTGAAGCGGAGAATGCCAGACTGAACGGTTGAATCAAGGAAATGGAGGAGAATTTCATTACTACCCCAGTGTTTGCTAGTCTTTTAGAAAAAACTGTGCCTGCTACCCCTGCAGCCAAGTTAAAAGGATCCTCCAACCTTCTCACATACTGTAGAGCCTATGTAGAGAAGAACATAAAGAAAAGAATGCAACTAATTAATGAAGCTTGGGAAACATCACAAAGCATAGCTTCCTTTCGAAAGAGGGAAAATGATTTGGACGGACATTTGCAGACGAATTTAAAAAATGAATAATGTTTCTATGAACAGACGATGATTCCTTTTTCCAACCATGCCATCAATAGCTCGGATTTGAAAATAAGACAAGAGGATCTCCCTGCCCCAATGCAGATCAAACAATTAAAAGCATGTTGGAAAGATAAAGTTAAGAACCTACAACTCATTGTCGAATCATGTGAACAAGCCATATCATAGAAATAATTATTATTCAAGAACCTGACCCTAATAGAATTAGTCGGAAGTACCAACCGGGGATGATTTTAGGGGCTAAATTTTGCTCATGGGCTAATTTTCCATGGTTTTTCCAAAAACGAGATTCGCTATTTTAAAAATGATTCGCCCAAATTCTATAGGATAAAATTATTTTACCTTAAAAATCGCCAAAAATTTATAAAAACTATATAAAATACTTATAAATTTGAATATTTTTAAAAAAATATCGCCAAAAATTTATAGCTGACACATGAAGGATTAGTAATATTCACCAAGGTTTCTACATTTTAAAATAAATTTCCATCCTTAAAATCATCCCTGGTTCCAACGAGGTTCAAGACCCAAACTTAATCCTCAAATCCTTGTCCTTAACCAAGCAAGCCTTCGATGAACAACTTGATATTTTAAAGGGGTTGTCTTTAGAAATTTTTTATGACATCCTTGAATATGGTGAAGATGACGTCGAGAACTGACTAGTGGACTATTCAGCACACAATGAATAAATTGAACAAGCTCTGCATAGTATTTCTATTCATCTAAGGAAATTAGAAAACGATATTTTAGGCGTAGAAATCTGGGATGAAATCAACGTGGACCCCATGAGATGGCTCCAAAGGAGAATCGACAAGCTCACCGATGAAGGGCAACAACCGGTTGGCACGATTCCAGTGGTCGTCGACGAGAGCAACAAAAACTCACCAGCTTCATAGTAATACTATACTGATCACATCTTGTTTTCTTTATCAATCCAATTATTCTACCTCTTTAAATATAAATCTCTAACCAAAGACTCATAACTTCCAATTTCTTCTTTTCATGTCTTCCTATCTACCGTCGTGCACTTTTTCTTTCTACAGTCCTATTTCTTGTACTTATTTATTTTATGGTCTATGGGATCCCCAATCCCAATCTATATGACAAAATCATTTAAATTTCCAGAAATATGTAATAGACATTATTAATTTTTGATAAATTTCAAAGAAAACTAATTCAAGAACAATTTTTGTGGGCTGCTTTCGGATGCTAATTTTTTTTCCTTCAACTATGTTGGATGTCAAGAAATTGTGTTTATTATATTTGAATGTTTAATGTGTGTTTTTCCTTCAACTATGTTGATGTCAAGAAATCAGGTTTATTATATTTGAATGTTTAATGTGTGTAATTCCCGGTCCTTTTTTCCAGGACCCTTTATTTCAAGTCATTGAGACATAAATTTTCTAAGTCCCATGTTTGAACTATACACACCCCAAGAAAAAACTGCCTTGTTCGCATATTAACCACATATTAATATAATATTATGATTAACTAATTCGGAGGTTCTTTGGGGGTCATCTACTAGCCCAATGTCTTATGGTTGGCCTGTGGATTAATCACACGAAGCTCATCCCATGCATGGATACCACATGTACTTCAAGTTGTTTCCCACGTGTTCTTTGTTGTTTTGGACTCTATTTCTCCTTGGTCCCCGCCCCATAGTAAAGCAGCATTTGTCTCTATTTCAACACATGGTATGTGGACTACGTTGCCATGCAACATTTGTTTGTTTTATTAGCCACTTTAGTATTACAAAATAATAAATTATTTATTCTAGGAGGTTGTTTCATTATACAGTTCGTAAGATTTAGGTTTTATTTTAGCAATATTTTACTAAGGTGACTTTATCTATTATTTTATGGTTTAGTCAAGCTTTGACATCTTAATGCCATTTCCTCTTAATTTATGGGCAATTTTCACTAGAGTTTGAAGTGATTCCTCAGCCTCCTACCTTCATGTTAGTCGCTATTTAATTTTTATTTTTTTTGTAAGCTAGCAAATAATTCTTTGAACATGGGCATGTGTTGTCTTCTTACCCAATGGCTAGTGTCTCACAGTGATCTAAACATGATCTGAATGTAAACATAACATACCTACTTGGTCAGTGGATTCAACAAATGCACATTTAAGAGAAAATTAAGCCAGTGGCTTCAATAAATGCTCTTATCTTATTCATTGAAAAATGTTTTAAAGACACCAATACCATTATGATTAATGGAACAATGACCCTTTCTTTGGTTTCTTTGAGTGATAGCTCCTTTGAAAAGGGTAAGAATAGACACAAGTCAAATAATGCATAATTAGATAGAGAATCAATAGTGTGATCTTGTAACTAATGATGCAAAACAATGAATTACCCATGAAAATTTGCCAATGTCTAAATAGGTTGGAGCTTTTAAAATTAGGGCAAAAAGGACAAAGAATATATATTCCTTAGTTAGATGATGTAAAATATATATTCATTAGTTAGAGGATGTAAAATTTAGAGATTATTTTTCAATTATTATGAATACAATCAATTTAAGCATAATTTTTATAAATAACCAATAAACACTTGCCTCAAACATAAAATAAATTTAGTTAAATATTTTTATAAACATAATTAATTAATTAATTAATTTAAATATCTAAATACATATTATAATATTGATCAGGAATTATTTATATTAATAATAACAATCATTTCTTTATTTATAAAACATTCTTAAAGATATATATACTAATAAGTAAACAAATAAAATATAAAGAAATTTCAAATGCCATAAACTTTGATATTTCTAACTAATCTAATAAAGATATTATGTTCTAGTTTTAATTGATCTAAATATATATAATCTTAAAACATATTTAATTTTCTACAAAAAATATTTGTTTTCTGAATACTTCTCCTGTTTCATGCCCAACTAAAAAATAAAATGAGTCTCTTTATATTCACTTTGTTCACTTAAACTCTATTGGAAAGAGTTAAGAATATACATTTTTTTATTAGAAAGACAAAAAAAAAATGAGCTCTTTGCTATTACATTTAAGTTAAACTTAAACATAGTTACATCAACTTTAACCAGAATTTTCCAAAAGTTTTTGCCTTTGGGAGTCCATTTTTTATCCTCAAGCTTTTAAAAACAAGCACTGTGGTTTATCCTCTCCTGTTTTAAGTGATTTTGATATTTTAAACTTTTGATCCAATAAATGTTTCCTATTACTTTGCCTTTAAAATGCCCATTTTCATCTATTTTCTCAATCTTTTATATATATATATATATATATATATATATATATATATATATATGTATATATATATAGTTTCTATTCAACCTTTGTTTAGTCTTTTTTCATGCTTCTTCAATCTTAAAAATATTTTTCACCATATACTTTTTTGAAGTTAAGATTTTTCATAAAATTCTTGGTCTCCCACTGAATTTTTTGTTCCATACTTTTAAATATATTGAAAAATATCATTTTTAACACATTAATACCTTTACTTCAATAAATCGTAAAAAATTGTAGTTAAATAACACTACTTTTGAATATTTATCAAACAAATACACATTTTTTAGCCATATAATACAAAACCTATACATTTTGGTACATATTCCTTAAAATAACATATAAAATAAAAAAAAAAAAAAAAAAAAAAAAAAAAAAATGTCTAAATTTTATAAAAAATTATCATTTTCCTTTCATATTTTATACATTTGAAGTAAAAAATGACAAATATTTAATAAAATTTTCCAAATGTATAGTGATTCACATACAAATAAAACTAAAAAGAAAAAAAATAAAAGATTCATCACAAAACAAAAAGAGATACATCTTTATTCTTATTTTCAAATATGGCGTCAAATCACACAAGCATTTCTATAACTCATATAAAATTTGCAAAATTGAGCATCTTTTTCAAAGCCATTTTTAAACTAATCAACAATATCATATATCCAAAATTCATCATGCTCAACATTCACATCATCATCTTCTTCGACGCCATTTTGTGCTTCCATTGTGTCATTTTGTTCTTCCATTGGTTCTTTGATATCCGCAGTTCTCCAAGTGATCCTTTCCAATCATTCCTCCCAATAAAATTTTGAGGTTCCTTTGACAATTTTGTCACCCTTGATTCACTAAAATCTCCTTTCCTCAAGCCAAACTTCTCAGATTTCATCCTGAAGAGCTAGAATAGCATTAATTCCTTGTTGAATAAAACCACAATTCATATTGGGTCAAATTTCAATGGCTATGCACCTCTTCCTTTTTGTAAGAAACATGTTAATGTTGTGCCTAATCACCAAATACAAATAAATAATGAAGTTAGATAATCACAAGATAAATTAAAAATAATATAGCATTGAAGTATGATTTCATAAATATTAGATCATAATTTCACGCGGACTCTAGAGCAAAATCCAAACCCAACTTCCTTCATATTTGAAAATTTATCTATAAGATAATTAATTAATGCTTGTGGTTTTGATAAATGTTAACCATATCCTTTCAAATATTTTTCTCATATGTTAGTTTAACCACAACATTGTATACCAATATATTACTAGGAGTTTCTCCATCATTTGCATTGGCAAGACTAGAATTATAAGAATCATCTTTTGTCCAGTTGCAAGATGTATACCTCAAAATCATGTTTAAATGATTCTTTCTTGGAGATCTCAATATTTGGCTTGTGCCTATAACATAACAAGGAAATTTCAATTAACTTGTGAATTAATAAAATTGTTTTATAATATTAATTGTTAAACATACACTTTCAATATCTTACCAAATAAATTGTCTCCTTGTCTTTCTTTCCCCTTGAAACTTGATTGTAATAATCCTTGTTGTATGTGTCTGAATGAAAAACTAGAAATCTACAAAATGGTGATTTTGTAACTTCAATAAATCTCATAACCACTTTATTCAAAGCTTGGTAAGTATAAGGCTCAAGATCATATTCAATGTTTGGGATATGATAACCATGAGGGATATCCGTAATAACTAGGAAGTATTCATTTTTAGGAACAATACTTGCAAGTTTTCACAATCACCTAATATCAATTTATATTGAACAAATGTCTATCCCATTCCAAATGTAGTGATCAAGGGTGTCATCAAGTTGAAAATTTTGAACATGTCTCATTCTTTCTCTTTCAAACTTATCTTTTGAATAAACTTTTGAAAGTTTCATGTACCCATCCGCATTCTTTTTTTGGCATCTTTAATGAAACAAACAAACATATAGTTATATATCTATAACTATTAAAATATAAATAAATTAACTTACAAACTAATAATATGAATGTACAAATCAACATACCTTTTGAATGCAACAAAAAATTGTTTCAATACCAAGAGCTTGAATATGGAAATTTGAGTTTAACATGATCCCAACTTCTTCATTCAACATCTTGACCATTTACTCTCGTATTTTCATATACACTTTGTGACTAAATAAAACAAAATAATGTTAAAATGATATGTTAAACTAAAAAAAAAAAAAAAAAAATCTTGTCCTAACATAAATAAAGATAAGTCAATGACTTACTTTTAAAATTCATCACACATTTCTTCCATTGACAATTCTCCGACCTAACACATGATAATATACTATGATAAGTGTATCATCCTTCACTCCTTGTATTGATCTCCAAGGTGTTATAGTCACATCATCATGAAGATTTTTTATGCCGGGAATTGTCTTACTTGAGCCACATATCAATGGTTTAGCCTTCTAACTCTCTGATTCTTTATACCAACATTTTCCCATATGGGATGAAGATCTCATCTATCAAATCCATACCTGTCCAGTTCTAAATACCAATTGAAAATAGTTATCCACCGATCTAAATATATCACTTCCTTTATGATATTTTTCTTTGTATTTTCATCATCAAGTGGGAATCCTATTTCCATGCAAGATTGTTTTTCCCTGAAACTTAACATCACCATTTGATCTCTACCCGTGACATATTTCAGAATATTCATTATGGATAACATCACCCTTTGAATTGAGGTCATAGACATTTTGTATTCATTGTCCGTGTTATGATCCCATTGTTTCGCTAACTTTGCTTCTAAATACGTTAAACTGACATAAATTATGCATTTGACTGCCTCCAAAAGAGGATTATTAGGATATTCTTGTATCAATTATCTTCTAGCATCTGCATAATGATTTCCTCCAATCACATAATTTTTGTACTCAAAAATTTATCTATCAAATTCTTCCCTCAGGAACTCCATTGGTCAACAAGAACTAGGTAGTCAACCACATGTGCATATGATTGTATCTAATCAATGCTTTCAAATTGTGAATATGCAAGTATGGTTTCTAATTCTTGATATTTTTCCTGCCTTCTGTGGGTTTATAAAGTTGTTTCACATTCAACTCAAATATGTGGCCATCATCAACTAAGTTTGTCGTTCTCATTCTATTTCGAATGGCATTTCGTGTTGTTTTCATAATACCATCCTCTAGATCAACACCTAGTGTTATTATTTCTCCACTACCTTTAGAACTTTCACTATAATACTGAGCTAACGATGGTTTCTTGAACATTATCAACATTTGTTTTCTTCCTCTATGATTTAAATGTGTTTCATCTATATCAACGATTTCTTCATAAACAATAGGAATAGACTCACCATCAACCATCGGGCCTTTTGCATTTATCTTGATTTATGTTTTTGTGAGGAGTGATAGTTACCTCATTTGGATCAATCTCAACAAAACCTTCATTTGAGTTTCCTTCAAATGTAACCCTTTAGGATTTCTAGAATGAGTATTTTTCTTCTTCTTTCATGTTCTTATCTCTCTACTCTTGGTGTTCAACCTCCATTGGATTTTTTTTTTTCCTTCCTTCTTTTGTGTCTTTCAATATGAAAAGTGTTGATGACATCCATGATATCATTCTCTATAGAGTAAATCCCCACTCAAATATGTGAAATTGGCCCAAAGAAAATTCTGTAAAATAAAATATAACATTTTCATGTTAAAATAAAAATTAAAACATTAACATGATACTAAAAATAATAAATCCACACAAAAAATAGAAATAAAAACTTACATTGTTCTTTCTCAATGTCATCAATGATATTTTACCATAATTCTCAAAAACATTCATTCTTGTTATAATTGCTCAATTTGAAACAAATATCTAAACTTGATATAAGTTCTCCCTTTCTTGACAAGTGCATAAACAATATATGTACCTAGCACCAAACATATATCTCGCAACAAGTCAAGTGTCCGATAATTTCCTTGCACATGTTTTGATTTGACACAATAAAAATATATATGATATTCATTGTTTCCTTGCTTGTCTTTTAAAAACCAAGAATATTCTTGTTTGTTTTCACCTTCCATAGATTTTTCACTCTCTAACATTCTTCATTGCCCTTGATAGCTCAGTGTTAAGCTATCATTTTGTTGCCTAACATTCACGGAGGTTCCAGTTGGTAATTTTGGATGCCATTATTCCAGGTCATGATCCGGGGACATATTGATAGATAATCTCTTTCCCGACATTTTCCTATATTAAGATAAAAATAAATTAGGCCTTTCACATTATACTCAACTAAAAAACATAACATTGATTATAAAAACTAATTGTTATATATATATGTAAAAAAAAACTAAAAAAACTAAAAACCATTGATTAGATATATGTAATGTAACATATAACAATATTATTATATTGTTATATATCATATAACATTGTTATGTGTTATGTTATATAACACATAACATCAAAGAGTATGTTATTGTTATATAACAAGTAACATATAACTATGTTATATTACAAACATTTCCATAGCCCCCACGACCAAGAATGGGACCGCTCCTAGTCATGCAAGCTGTCAGTGATGCCAAGCATCGCTCTTAGTTCTCGACGGGTTAAGCTCCTCATGACGACACTTCCTGCTCCTGGTTTGGCCGGGGCTAGGGCAATGTTTGTATATAACATAGTTATATCTTATATAACATATAACCTAGGTTATATGTTATATAACATAGTTATATGTTATATAACATATAACCTAGGTTACACCGTAACATATAACCTAAAATCATAAAAAAACTAAAAAAAAAGGTAAAATTATATCTAAATTTAACTTTTTTATTATTTTTTCAAAAATTCAAGGATTTTTGAGAAAAGTAAAAACAAATTATGTTTTTAGAAAAAGTAGAAAACATGTAAGAATTTAACAAAAACTAACCTCTGAAATGCTAAATCCTCCTCTTTGCTGGCAATTCTCCTTTGCTAGATTCTTTCCTTGGTCATGATTCTCCTTAGATTTCTCTCATACAGCTTTGCTCCAAATCCTAAAACAAATATTGCCCAAGATAACACAATATAAAAAGATAAAAGAAGATTGTGTATAAATAACACGTGATGATATAAATTACTGATAGTATAACCAATGTGGGATAACAAAAAATTAGGTATGTTGTCTTGCTATATATACCTGTTCTACATGGATCATCAATATGCTAATGTCGATAAATAGATGTACCATGGATAAATATTGTATTTAACATGTAAATAACAAAAATAAAAGAGTAAAATTGTTTTTAATTCTTGGTAAAAATAACCGAAAAAAAATTGGGGGAAATTTGGAGGGTAAAATTTGAGGGGAAATTCCTTGAAGGAATATTTTGGGGTGGAATTTTTTTGGGGGGGAATTTTTGAGGGAAAAATTTGAGGGGAAATTTTGGAGGAATATTTTGGGGTGAAATTTTGGGGGAAATTTTTTGGAGGGAAATTATATTTGGGGAGGGGCATTTAGAGGAAAAAGATCATTATGCATGGCTTATAATGTCATAAGGACGGTGAACATTTCTATCATTCAATGTTCTCAGAGAGAAGGGATGAATTCATCAAATAAAGAAAATTGTAATTCTGAGACCTCAACAAATTCTTCAAAGATACCCTTATGTTGAACTAGAAATGCCATAGGAATGTTTGTAATGCAAATGAGGCATCGTATTTTTCACCTAGTCATAATTTTGATCATGGTAAAAATTTTATCTCAAACATGTTCCTCATGAAAGTCCTAAATCGTATAATTTTAAAGGCAACCATGATGAAGACTTAGAATATGGACTATTTAAATCTAGTCAACAATTTAATAGTAATGAAAATAATCAAAATGTAAGTCAAAGTGGAGACTAAGTGATCTAACGCCAAAATGATTGGGATGAGAATTTTCCTCCAAGTGAAGAGTTTGAACGCACCGATGAAGATTTCCAAGGAACCAATGAGTATGAGCTGGAGAAATTCCATTAAGTGGAAATTTTAAAAGCAATGAAGATGATTATGACAATGGTGGACCAAATTCCCTGAATGGAGAATTTAAAGACAACAATGTTGGTGATTATGAATTTCCCTCCTAGTGAGGATTTTGAAGGTACTAATGAAGAGTTTCCTCCAAGTGAGGATTTCCAAGGTACGAATGAGGATGGAGAAGAATTTCCCAAGTGGGGACTTAAAAGCAATGATGACGACATGACAATGCCGGGACGCCTCGAATGAGTGAATTTAAAAAGAAACAATGTTATAAAGTTGATTCCCCTCAAAGTGAGGATTTTGAGGGTACCAATGAGAATAATGAAGATTTTCCAAGTGAGGATATTGAAGCTAGTAATGAGGGATGAGGATGATGAAGAATATATTTCAAGTGGCGATTTTCAAAGTAGCCAAGATGATTACGCCATTGGTGGTCACCCTTTCCCGAAAGTGATAAATTAAAAAGAAATAATGTTGATGTTGATTTTCCTCAAAGTGAAGATTTTCAAGATACCGAAGGAAGGTTTTCAAGGCACTAAGAAAGATGGTCGAAATTTTCACTCAAGTGGGGATTTTGAAAGAATGAAGATGATTATGTCAATAGTGGATAATGTTGATGATTATTATTCTCCAAATGATTATGTTTATGATAATTTTTCTCCAAATGATTATGTTGATGATGATGTTCTCAAACATTCAGCTTCAAAAAATGAAGGTGATTGACATTCTCTAGTTCACTCTCCTGACAATGTTTTGCTTGATACACCTTGTGGTGATAAGGAAAAACCTTCTAGTGAGGATGATGAAATAGTGGAGACATTGCAAAGAAACATCGTGTTTAGGACCAGATTACTTTTATATCGATCCAAAGCATTCTAGTTATACAAGGTCCATGAAAGAATTTCTCACTAAATCAATTTCCATAAAAGAATTGATTTCATGAATGTTGTCAAAAATAATTGTTTGAAAAGCATGGACTACATGTATGCCTTGAATAAAAGGGAAGACATATTTGGCAATGAATAAGAGCATGAAAAATCGATATTTGACCTGGGTGCATATATCCAATTCAATATATAGTATATGATTATCGATTGGGAATATTTTACTTTGTATAAAGGATTTCAAAAAAATTCAATTCAATTGGTAATCTTCGTCCATCAAGAATCCAGACAAGGTTGGAAAAGATCCATCATTTTATTCAAAGGTACATCATGGACGAGGGAGTGGGCCATTCAAAAACACTTCATTGTCATGGATGCTGATTTATTTTCCAAACATGGAGAGTGTATGTCAAATAGAGACACAATACATATTCCGTGATAACTTTTCAAGGAGGGGAATCTACAAATTGTACAAAGGATATGCTGAATATGTTGAAGGAAAGGACAATTTTATTTCATATGTATCTTTTACAAGAATAAGTTGCTCAATTCAACAATGTTCAGATTCCTAAGAAGTCAAGGATGGGATTTGTAGTATATGTGCTACTCTTAAATCAAGAAGAAGAGATAAATATTAAGGGGTTGAAAGAGATATGTATTTACTAATATTTTTTTAATTGAATAGTTATCAACTATGAAAACATACGTATCAATATTTCCATTGTCATGTGCAGATTCCTTAATCAAAGCATTTCAAGAACATCGAATCAACAATCAAGTGAATACAAAAAGTTGTACAAACATCGGAAGATCGCAGCATGATGCTCCAAACAAATATTTAGGTATGATAATTGATGGTATGGACCTCAAAAGAAAACACTCTACCACATTTTGTTTGTAATAACTCAAAATTTACAAGAAGAGAATTTCATTCAGATTCACTTAGTTGGTTGTATGGTTCTCAATGGAAAAAATGTGTCCAATAGTTTACTTCACATCTCCAAATATTCACAATGATGCAAATATGACCATCACCATAATTCATCATGTGCTCACTCATTGGTCCGACAATATTCCTTAAGTTCTCTATCTACAGCTAGACACTAGTCGAAAATAAAAATCAAAATTGTGTTTGGATATCTAAGTGTGCTTGTTTAAATGGGAATATTTCAAAAGGTGAAAGTTGGTTTCCTTCTGTTGGATACACTCATGCTCATATTGATCAAATGTTCAAACATTTTTCAGTAAAATTGAAGAGGAAAATGTTGGAAGTCTACCAACATTGATTGTTCTAGACGAAAGTATACACATTCTAGAGCTTGTTTTTCATCTATTAGAAGAAACTATTGACATGCTAAGATTCATTCAAGGATCACATCGTGAAGAAAAATGTATGGACCAACTTAATGACATTAGCTCTCAACATCAATTTTGTTTGAAAAACATTGATTGAAACAATTATATGGGGAAAGAAGTATTCAACTACTACAAAATGGGGCCTTCATCAGATTTAGCATTTTTTAATTTCATTACAGATCATCCAATATTTTTGCATCGTACCATTTCATTTTTACAATCATTGTTGAACTAAAATGCACTAAGGAATAATAGAGGATGTAGATTGTCCAAATGCCCGGAAGAAATTAAAAGTCCATTAAGGATACATATGAGTACTTTACGTGTTGCTGACGTATGTTTGGTGGGAGTCTTTTCAATAGTCAAAGTGACATACCACCCCAACAAATGAAGATACAATGTTGAGGACTCCATTTCATTGGCCAAAATATGCCAAATGAATCTAAAAAAACAAACATTGTTTAAGTTCAACAATAATCTCAAGGTCCTATTGAGTTTACACAAGAAGAGTAAAGAGAAATGTATATTGGTTCATGAAGGTCAGGTGCACAACGTGAAGCCATGGAATACCTTTACAGGGGTTCAAGACAAGATATTAAGGAGGGTAGCATGATTGCGGTTCTAGCTAATCGAGGGATCCACATGGTTATCCATACTGGATAGGAAAGGTTATAAAGATTTAGAAAGAAAATGTTGATGTTGTTGCAATTGAAGTCCATTGGTATGCAACAAGTACACACCCATCGATGGTGTGTACAGCTAGAGATGGTGGTTGAGAAACATCAATAGAAAGAGAAAAAAAAAGGTCAAAATACAACTCGTCATCACACTGTCCTCTTAAAATTAGATGATGTTATTTGTTTATGACTTCAATTTGACAAAGAGAGGAACTCTTCATTCCAAGACAAATGTGACATTATCAAGAGGTTGCCACCGCAAGAAATAAATGCAAGATGGAATTCTGTTGAACCTAGTCATAGATCTAAAAAGGCATTTGACATCTGAAAATGTTGGGCATGGATGTAGACTCATATGGTGCATTTATCGACAATAGAGAAGAGTATGGATCATCTTCATATTCATCAAAACATTCACCTGAAGACAATGTAGACTCTCATGGTAATTTCATAAACCATGAGTCAATTTGAATAAGTGTATGGGACATTTTAAGAATTTTTTATCCACATGATGTTTGTATGATAACTACAAAAGAGCATTGAACTTACATATGATCTGGCTACTTTAGTTAAGGAATCTTTTATGTTTTATGAATGATATGTTTTTGTTATGATAATATAATAAAATTTCTTTGCTCATATGTTTTTAATATGATCAATATAAGAATACTTTTAAGAAACCATTTATGTTTCATTCAATGTAACTTGTATTTACTTTTATCATAAAGGAAAAAATTATTAAAAGGACGCGTTGAATTTTTAAAGTATATTGTGATATTTTCATGGCATTATGTATTACCTTGTGCTTTGCATGATGATAACATTTAAAAAGTAAACATTTAAGGGTTGTTTTTATGATTTTGTTTACAGTAATGATGAGTTCTTTTACCACATTATAAAAATTGATCATTTTAATACCCCAATTTTAGAATGGGTGCTACCAGTAGCAGTACTTTTCAAATTGATAGTTGATTTTGAGGTTTTGGTTTTAATGGTAGCAAGTGATAAATATCTGATTTCAAATGATCTCAAAATTTAACGTTTTGAAAAGAAAAGAAAAAATTCAAAAACATCTTCTTCTTTTTTTAGGTGTTGATTTTAAGGTTTTTCTGAGCTACTGTCTAAGTTTTGAAGGCCATGTTTGAAAAATGTTGTAATTTTGACCCCGTTTTAAAAAATGGTGCTACCGGTAGCACCACTTTTTTATTTGGGGGTTTATTTTGTTGTTTTTTATGCAAAAATATGGGTTTTTTGGGCCAGAGTTCTCGTTTTGAGGTCACATCTCTCATTAAATTGGTAACTATGTTTTTAGTGGAAAGAGTTAAGAAAATACATTTTATTAGAAGACCACATAGAGTTTCTATGGGTTTCAAACTATTTAATTTCAATGACTCATACCATTTAAGTTCAATGACTCATTCACTTTTGAATGAGATATAATGTTTTTAATATAGAGTCTTAATTAATTAGGCATTTTGATTTAGTAGTGAAAATGGTTATTTAAAACTCAACTTTCAAATTAAATGTAAAATTGCATTTGTTAAATTCTTCATGCACCTAAAATTCAAACTTATTCATGGACCAATTATTTGTGCACCCTACACATTTGGGAGGATTGGGCTTTAGAAACTTAATGTCAATTTTCAACATCAAAAGTGTTATAAATAATCTATAAAGTGACTAATCTCTAAATTGTTTTAGATATTCTACTAGAACTGTTTGCAACAACAAATCTTATAATATTTTGCAATTTCTTATTATGCAATATTGTACTTTGTATTTTAAATTTAATATAACTACCTTAGTGCACATAATACTAATTGAAACAAAAGAAGTTAACCAAATAACATACCATCCACACAATGAACACAAGATGTACCTTGAGAACACCCAATACAAGAAAAACCCAACTAGAAGTTGAGGCATATGCCTTGTTCTTTTCTTCTTAGTTATGAAATGCAAATACAAAGAAATTTCTTCTTAGTTATGAAATGCAAATACAAAGAAATTGCACTCATTATAGAGTTTCCATGGAAATTGTGGCCTATATGGTTTTACAAAATCTTTTACTTCCTTTGTTATGTTTTCATATCTCACTCTTAGATGCTCTGCTCTAATATGGAACAATAAACAATACAATAATAATGGGACCCCTTCCTATCTTAGTGGTACAATATTTAACATGGCATGATAGTTGTCTAGGGTTCGCTCTAGCGTTTTTACATGTCTTAACTCCTGAGTAGGGTTAGGGTTTTAGACCCTCTAGAATATTCTTGAAAATCCACATGTGTGAGTAATGGAAGATAACATGGAATCTACTCAGTATCTAGTTGTAGCAACTCTTGCATCTCTCATAGTCGTAACGTTCTGATACCATATTGTAGCACCTATCGCATCTCTCATAGTTGTAACGCTCTGATACCATATTGTAGCACCCCCTTTCCATCAATCGGGTAGGCGCTACTTCACAGAATAACAATCTCATGCTTAATTATATATATATATATATATATATATATATATATATATATATGACATGCATTTAAAACAGGTTAAACACATTTAAACTTAGAGTGAGCATAATAATTATTATTATTATAAATAAACAATGGCTTTAACATTAATTCGTATGCACAACAGAATACATGATAATTATAAATACACAGACATCCAGTAACATAATTGAAATATCATATGGTACTTATCTTTGAAAATGGTGGTTATTCCACCAACCAGGTGCAAGCCTTCCACGAACCTCCCAGCCTTAGACCGCGCTACTCATCAAGCTCAGCAGTAGGTCACCCCCGAGCTGGGACTACGCTCCACCCCAAGCCAAGGAATCATGGGCTAGGTTGAGGTTACAAGGAAAACACATGGGCACAAGGAAGGAATTCTCTCCCAGGAACCACTCATACTCACTGCCCACAGACTCTCCTTCCCCACATGTTTGTTCCACCCCGGGAGTATACACCTTCTCTGTCATCTAGACAGTCCTTCGGCTGCTAACCTCCCTTGCCTTGGGTTTCAGCAACAGACCGGACCGGAAGTCTTTGAGCTCTGTGGCAGCTACAGGGTTCCTTCCAGGAGTTCTTTCCTTCCTCTGTGCACTCTCTCACCTGGAGAGAGTCACTCACAGGCCAAGCAACCTGTTCATCAAACTTCAACCACCTCTCTCACCTGGAGAGAGTCACTCACAGGCCAAGCAACCTGTTCATCAAACTTCAACCACCTCTCTCACCTGGAGAGAGTGTTGAAAAATTGGACAACAAGCCACACAGGGTCAAACACTACACGTCCACCACAGACAACATGAATCCATACATGAACACCCCAGGTCAACAACAACCAGGTGCAACCGTATAACCAGGCTTAGCAGGAACGTGACACTTCCATTTTCTCAATCTGGAAACACAGGATAGACTCACGCTCTATTTCTTAGGGATGCATGACAAGTTCTCCACGCATGGGTCGACTCAGACTCGACGATTCAGAACAGAAGGGGGTGTACCATATTTTCAGAAACAAACATCGGCTTTCCCCGGAATCAACAGAGGCTTTTCCCACGGTTTCGGAATTGCACAAGGGTCTCTTGCAGAGGTCATACGGGCTCCCCCCTCAGACGATCGATGGTGGAATGGGAAAAGAACCCCCATCACGGCTCATCTCAACCGTTTTATTTGCATGCACCTGGGTTGATACTTGTCACCCATGAAACTGCATGCGTTCCATCAGCATGCATCCCCTTTG
>SNQJ01S0034211.1:90067-102272 GCA_010110895.2 Picea sitchensis | reverse complement strand
GTGAGCATAAGAATTATTGTTATTAGATATAAACAATGGTTTTAACATTAATTCATATGCACAGCAAAATATATGATAATTATAAATACGCAGACATGTAGTAACATAATTGAAACATCATCTGGTACTTATCTTTGAAAACAGTGGTTATTCCACCAACCAGGTGCAGGCCTTCCATGAACCTCCCAGCCTTAGACCGCGTTTCTCATCAATCTCAGCAATAGGTCACCCCCAAGATGGGACTAAGATCCACCCCAAGGCAAGGAATCCTAGGCTAGGCCGAGGTTACAGGGAAAACACACGGGCACAAGGAAGGAATTATCTCCCAAGAACCACTCATACTCACTGCCCACAGACTCTCCTTTCCCACATGCATGTTCCACCCTAGGAGTATACACCTTCTCTGTCACCTAGACAATCCTTCGGCTGCTAACCTCCCTTGCCTTGGGTTTCAGCAACAGACTGGACCGGAAGTCTCCAAGCTCTGTGGCAGCTACAGGGTTCCTTCCTGGAGTTCTCCCCTTCCTCTGTGCACTCTCTCACCTAGAGAGAATCACTCATAGGCCAAGCAACCTGTTCTTCCAACTTCAATCACCTCTCTCACCTGGAGAGAGTGTTGTACAAACTGGCCAACAAGCCACATGCAGTCCATCATTGCATGGCCACAACAGCCAATGGGGAAAATAGACACGGGCTCTCCAACAAGCTCAACAATGACAGGATGGTCTCACAGTTATGGCCTTGGGACAAAGATTCCACACACAGGCTCAATCTGTTCAGACGGAGGATGTCTCATATTTTTAGAAATCAACACAGACTCCCCCCCCACCCGGGTTTCAGAATTGCATGAGGTCTCTTGCAGATGTCATATCGGTTCACACTCAGGCTGTCGAGGGTCGAATGGTGGAGAGACCCCCATCACGGCTCATCTCAGTCGTTTTATTTGCATGGACTTGGTTTGACACTTGTCACCCATGAAACTGCATGCCTTCCATCAGCATGTGTTCCTCCCATTTGGAAGTCACCTGTCATTCCAAAAGGAACTTAGGATAAAACATATAATTCACATGTCTTTTGGAATAATATTAAAATATTAATCCCAAGGACTTAAGCCCCTAGGCTCAACACTTAGCCCCTTTTTCCCACCTTCCAGCCCCTAATCCCTTGCCCACTCTGTGGAATCTTAGTCCCCCATCACTCATTCATCGTGTCGGTCTGCACGCGGTGGTGTTTATATTTTATTAATGTTCTGCATTGATACATGTACAAAATCAAGCTCTTTGCCTCCAACCCTTAGGCTCTCTGGCCTAACAATCACATAAGCCCACCAGCTTATATAAAATTGGCTCACCAGCCTATAAAACATATTTACAATTCATTACATAAACAAGATTTACAATGGGGCTCGGCCTTGGGGACATTACAATATATTGTCACTACATACTTGCATCGCTTGTTTGTTGAGAACTTCTTGCAAGTGTAAAGCTTTGGGTCAAAGTGCTCAATGGTGGAACGACATCAAATGATTGGATCGAGGTAGGCTTCTTCCTCATATTGCACATTAGTTTATATAGCACATGTTGGAATTGAGTTGATTTCTGCAGTCATACCTGTCTGTTGTGGTTTACCCTTGGCCATAGAGAGTTTTTCCCTTGTAACAAGGTGCCTAGTACTTCCACCGTATGTTTTTGCTTGAGGTTTATGATATGACAATTTTTGTTGTAAGAGCCTATTAAATTCCCCAAAGTGATGACCTTGACAATGAGTTCCTTCATTCTCTTTTATTCTTCATGCTCATCTTCCAAAAATTACTTACTTTTACATGAAAAAATTTGTTACATGAAAAATTCATGGAGCACTCGACATTTCCAGCCAACATACCCATCACTCCTTGCCCCTTAATAGTCCCTTCAATAATTTCTTATGTTTTTTGGATATCCATAATTCACTTTGCAGAAGCCGTGAAACTCAACAACCATCGGATCAAAACTTAACAAGGAATATTGATCATTGATCTGTGCCTGATAAGAGTCAATCCCACATTCATCGTGAGGTATTCTTTGATAGATTTATATTTCAAAGGCACTACCATGGAGTTTTAATGTGAATGGGATGGCTACGGAAATGTGCATGAAGCATTACCTTTTAGACATGAGGCCCAGCTCACTAGATCGGCTTAAACAATGAGTGAAACTAACCCAATGGATGATAGTCCTCATGCTCGATGGGCCAATGATCCTAGTGGCCCAATGAACACAGTGGATCGGTGATTGGGGACTTATGCTAGGATTTTTCATAATCTTAAACATCTCGGTATCCCGATGGCTCAATGATCTCGGTATGCTTAAGAACTAAAATCAAATATGGGCGGTCAATCTGGAGCCTGATCAAATGTGAGTCATTGATTTGCATCAATCAAATGTGAGTCGTTGATTTGCCTCGATCAAATCGAAATCCATTAAAGTTACAACAACATCATATTGGTCCCATGGACACATGGAAACTTTACATAGGTATATGTTGGATTTTATGTGGAAGGGAAGAAAACTATGTGTCGTCAAGTGTGATTTCTTGTTCTATTTCCCGAGTGGGTCCTCTTTGTCCAGGTGGTGGTTTCTAATTTTCTCTAACAGACGTTTTGTTGGTGTATTGTTGTAGGGTCTAGTCGACTCTGTATACTAGACCCAATGGTCGACTAAGAATTAGTCGGTCGACCATCGAAGGCAGAAGTATATTTTGGTCGAATTATCTGTTAATAGACCGACTTAGGTAGTTAACTAGTTACAATGACCTAAAAGGAGTATAAATAGACAAGCACGTGAAATCTCAGGTAGCTTCATGTGAGAGGTTGTATACAATTGTGTTGTAATACTATATCATATAATAAAGTATTGTCCTTTGGGTTCTCATTACGTGTGTATGTCTGTATCTATGCCTATATTTGTGTAGGTGTCTTCTATGATGTCTATGTAAGGATCAATCGGTAAATCTCCATGCTTTTCCCTAGATTACAACATTGATTATGTTGTTGGTAGTATTGGAATTGGGAATGTATAAATTTATATAAATTCTAACTCTACAAAGCATATGTGAATGGTGGAGCACAAAATTGAGAACTAGATCAAAAAATATGCAAGAAGGAACAACCTCTCACTAGCAAAAGAATGGTCACGATTCTTTTCAGAGACACATGAAAGATTCGTTGAAGTAATCCTAGAATCCATGTTCCAACACATTAACAGATCGGGTAATGTGTAATCTGACAGTCGACGAGAAGTTAGGCCTAAAGTTTTTGAATGGAGGAAGAAGAAATCTACACAACTTGCTCGAAATAATGATTGAAGACTATATTTCAAAACAATCAATTGAAGATCGAATGTCTCTCAATAAAATAAAATAAAATTTTTACACTGAATTGCACGAAGGATTTTTTTGCACAGTTCTGAAACTCCTTCATAAATTCCTCCTCAACAAGGGAGTCGGTGACATTGTCGAATACCAACCCAAACTAGGCACACCATTACCAAATAGTAATTTCCAAGAAAGAGAAAAATAGTGGGAAGGATTTCTTGATGCAAAGTGAAAAGATATAAGAGAAGCCAGGGACTATTTCTTGAAGAAATAAACATGACTAATGCTACTGACCTAGAGTAAGTCGAGTCAGAAATGGGGGTTCGGTCGAAACTATGAGATTCCCTAAAGCAAGCATACCTAAAGTAGTGTTTTCCAAACCTAAATGTTGTCGAGAGGGAAGAAAGAACATAATAAATCCATGGATATCCATAAATTAGAATGGGATAAAAGACAACATAAAAGAGAATAAATTTGTAACCAGTGGAATAGCCAAAATTCAAATAGAAAAATGATCAGGGAGGGGCATCCTAATAGAGTGTGTGAGCAGCATGAGCCAGAAAATAGATCGACTAGAGCTAGCAATAATAGTAGCCTCAGCGACCTCCAACAGAAGTAGCGACGCATAGCTAAAAATCCATCAACTGGACGACGAACCAGAAAGCATGGACTATGAAGAATATGGACCAGTTATATGTACTTCTCCCACACCGGAAACCAGCCCATGGATAAGGGAATTTTTCCAACAAAGACATCAGATCGACGACCAATCTACAAGATTACAGTATAGAATAGACGACCATGGAAACTTATGAGACACACTCATTACTGAGCTATCCAAATTAAGGATCTCACCGACTCGACCCCCCTTCCAAATCTAATTTCAAAAGAAGAAATTAATTGTAGTCATGAAGTGACACACCCTTTGGAACTCTGGTTAGTTAAATATTATGATCAAATATCTCAAATTAAGGAGGCATTCTCAATACTTAAGAAGAAACAATTGTTTCTTGAGTACCATCCAATAAAGGAGGCAAACAAAAAACTAACTGAGGATTTGACAACTTAGTCAAAAGTTGGCATAGCTCAAATACAAATAAAATCGATCATTCCTAACAAGAAATTCAAAATGGGATTTAACCACATCCCAATTTATGAAGGAGAGGAGGACCCAAAACGCCATTGGTTCGTGTGCAAAGAATTTTGGGATGTTGTTGACATTACAGATGAATACAAGAAAATGGCACAATTCAGAGATGTTCTTTGGCATCATGCTTTAACATGGTTGATGAACTTCACATAAAAGAAAAATCACTCAAAATAAGAAATAAAGAATAGCTTCTTAACATTTTTTAAAATTTAGGATGTTACATATCTAGCGGCCCAATATTCAAAAGAAATAAAACAAAGAATGGGTGAGTCGGTAAGAGAGTTTGATAAAATATTCAAGGACCTCTTAATCCAAATTCTGACAACAATCGACCAAATCTTGTTGGTCCAGTGGTATGTAGTTGGGCCACTTCCATGAATATGTTCCCCACTACACTTATATGAGATAACCTGTTGTGAAGATGTGTTACATAAATCACAGCGAGTCGAGTCAGATGATGATGGAACGTCGAATTCTTCGACGACTAAGAGACTTGAGGAGAAAATAGAGCATTTATAACAAACAATAAAAAAACTATCTATACGATGAAATGAAGTATGGTGTACTACATGCCTTGTGGAAGGACATACAAAGTATAATTATCCCCTCAGCGAGAACACAACAACAATAGACGTTCATTGAATACAAGTTCAAAAATATTATAACATATGTGAATTCTTGATTGATCACACTGTACAATATTGTCCACATAATATGAAAAACATAAAGTGGTGTCATAAATGTGAATCTTTCGATCACCGGACATCAGAATGCCATTTAAACGCTCGCAATCATACTAATGTACAAACAGACTACCACACAGAAACCATCGATCAAGCAAAGAATTATGGTCGAAGAGACGACCACTATGGTTGTGGTCGAAGTCGAGGAGTTCGTCATGGATTCGATGGTCTAGGTTAAGGTCATGGATGACCATACTATTTCAATTGATGAAAAAATGATCACACCAATCCAAATTTCCCTATAAAATATAGAATTGATTTGAAATTTTTCAATATACACAGCATTGAAAACCACTCTTTAGATTACTTCCCAATAGTACTAGACAAAATCATGCCAAGAAAAAATGTCAATATACTACATGTAGTATCCAAGGAGGAGGTGATAAACTCAAAAAACCTACATGTCGATACAAGGTCGGGTGCAGGATGAGATATTAACACTCCACTACAAGATCACCAAAGAAGGAAAGATAATACCTTCCCAAATCCAAACAAACAAGATAAAAGAATGAGAGAAGACATTAATTTCTTCAAGAATTCCACAGAATATCAACAAAACTTGAGAAGGCGAAATGAAGACACCATCCAAGAATTTCTACAGCTCTTAAAAAAAAAACATCGAGTAGGTCGATTGTTGGACCTACTCAACATATTACATGAATACAAATATGATCATAGACCAACCAAGGATGCAAGGCACCTCTCTTACAAACATAAATATTACGATTCATGAGTTGACTTAGATATTGAGGGAATGATGGTCAATTAGGTGGTCCTTGATTTTGGATCTCAAGTAAATATTTTTCCAAGAGAAACATGGATATGAATAGGTCGACCTGCCCTAGCACCCATGATGAACTATATTAAATTAGTAGATCAAATATTAATAGAACCAATTGGAATATTGAGAAATATATACACTCAAATTATGTGAATACCGAATTTGAAGTAATCAAACTCGTTGAAGGAATGCCATCACATGTAGCTCTTATCGGTCGACCATGGGGTCGACAAATGAAAGAAACTATCTCCCTTGAACGAGATAGAATTAAGTTGAAAGGGAGTGGAAGGAAAATAATCATTCCTTTGGATCCAAAGGAATGAAAACCATGGATGGATTCATGGGATGAATATCAAGAATCCTGGTGGATGTACTAGATAAACAACGAACAAAGAGATTATGTAGAACTGACTACAAAAGGAGAAATTTTGAGAGAATCTCCCATGTCGTTCGGGCATAATTCTGACTTCACCTTATATAACTGGAAAATTGAGAATTACAAAGCACATGTGAAAGATTGTTGGTATACTAAAATCATTCCAAAAAAACATCTTAGGATGTGCTACTCAATTCAAGCCATACCAAAAGTATATGAAAAGAAAAATCGACAAAATTCCACTCTTATATCGATTGACAATCAAATAAGAAAACCATTACGATACAATGAACGATATGCACCTTCGACTCATGTAGAAGAAGTAGAAAAATCCATAGGAGAGCAAGGGAGGACGTAGAGCCTTGTGGAAACCTTCACAGGCCAAGATGCAATATGGTGGGAAACACATTCCCCCTGATTACAAATATGTATGATGGTTTCGATGTACTTCGTAGAATGATTCGGAGATAAGAAATTACCCAAAGCCACAGATATTCTCACCTTAAGAATTGGGTACAACCCAGTAGAGAATATTCAACGTTGTGAAAACTAGTGGAGAAGTGGCCCCATATGTTTCCAAGTACATTAGATGAAATACCAAATAAATGATATAATATTGAATAAGCTTGTGGCCATACATCAAATTGGGATGAAATTAAAGAAACATTTTTGCAAGACTTTGAATTTAGTCCAGAAGAGGAACACCTGAGAGATGTAGCACAACAAATAAAAATCTTTCTAGAAAATACATCACCAGTTGCACAAAAGGAAAAAGCAAAGATGTTGATCGATTTAGGATCGACATCGACTTGAAATTATGTGTCGACAGAAAACAAATAAATCTTGACCGCACAGAGGATCGACATAGAAAATATAAAATGGCCAAGACAAAGATTCTAGTGGAAAAAACTACCGAGCATTGCAAAATCATGTGAATTCAGTGTTAAATATAGCCATGGAACAAAAACAATATCATGAGCAACCTGGCTTCCCAGAAATCTTCACACAAATTGAAGAATTCAAATGCTACCTCGACTAATCGAAACCACCAGAATGGATGGATACGGAAATCAAAACAAAATAATTTGACATATCAAATGACGATGGACCAAAAATGGTACGAATAGGTAACTATTGGACCGAAAACAAACAACTGACATAGTCAACCTATTAAAATAATATCAATATGTTTTTTCCATTTGACTACAAGGAATTGAAAGGACTTGTAGAGGAAATGGGAGAAATGAAGATTTAACTTATTCGAGGACCAAATCCAATCAAAAAACAACCGTACAAATTAGTGTGTAAATATAAATCGATCATCCAGAAAGAGATTGAAGGAATGCTACAAGCAAGTATTATTTACCCTATTGCCAAGGAAGAATGGTAAAGTCCCATGGTGGTGCAACCAAAGAAACACGATCCCAAAAAATTAAGAATTTGTGCTGATTTTCGGGGACTCAACAAACTGATTGTGACAGATCTATTCCCCACCCCCTTTATTGATGAAATCATCAATGAAGTCATTGGTCATGAATGCTACTCATTTGTTGACAGGTTCTCAAGTTATAATCAGGTGTCAATAGCAAAGGAAGATTAGTCAAAAACAACATTTGCCTCAAAATTTGGATCCTTTGCCTATAGAGTCATGCCATTTGGATTGAAGAACATGCCAGTGGTTTTTTTGAGAATAGTTGTTAAGGAATTTCAAGAGTATATATATATAACTATGTTGTATATTTCAACGACTGGACAATATATAGTCTATTCAAAAATCATATACAATGGCTTCGACTTATGCTAGAAAATTTTAGACAAATTCAACTATCATTAAACATCAGGAAATGCATATTTGCCACACCAATTGGAATCCTGCTAGGACTCGTGGTATGTAAAGAGGGAGTAAAGTTTGACATGTAAAAGATTAAAATTATCCTCAATCTAAAGCCACTTGTGAATAAAAAACAAATCAAAATTTTTATTGGGACACACTGGATATTATAGGAATTTTATACACCATTATTCGGACATCACCTTCCTAATAGATGAGCTCTTTCGAAAATATGTTGAGTTTACATGGAGCCAAGATTGTTAGGAATCCTTCACATTCTTAAAGAAGAAGTTGGTCAAAGGCCCCATTCTAAAATTTCTAGACTGGTTGAGAAAATTTCATGACCATGTCGATGCATCCAGTGTAGTCGTCAGGTCAGTATTAGCACAACCATATGACAACACAAGTGATCATCCAAATGCATAATCAAGTCAAAAACTGAATAAGGTAGAAATAAATTATTCGACTACGGAAAGGGAATCCCTATCAATGATATTTTCTCTAAAAACATTTTTCCACTACTTACTTGCAAATCCATTCACATTTTTTACAAACCATCAAGCACTAAAATACTTGGCCAATAAACTAGTCCATCAAGGAAATATTTGTCGTTGGTTACTCTCATTTCAATCATTTGAATTCGACATAATCATACAACTGGGGAAAAAGAATTTTTGACCTGTCCACCTATCATGTCTAGAAATAGGAGAAGACATGATAGGCATCGACAAGGATCTCCCTGACGCGCATTTATTTCAAGTCGAATCTACCTCTAAAGAGTTATAAGATATCACTAATTTCCTAGAAGAAGGAAAGGCCCCAAAGGACCTCCCAACAAGCAAAAAGAAATTTATTTCCCTCAAAGTTGCACCTTTCACAATCATAAATGGATATTTATACAAAATGGGAATTGATGATGCTTTAAGAAGATGCCTTTCTAGGCATGAAAGGGACGATATTATCAATGAAGCTCATGCAAGAGAAGTTGGGGATCACTTTCAGACCAACACAACAACTATAAATATACTACAAGCAGGCTTGCGGTGGTCGAATCTGCATAAACACTGTCGGGACCAAGTAAGAAAATGTGATAGTTGTTAGAGGCTTGGATGACCTCTGTGGAAAAATGAAATTCCACTAAGTTCAACAAACCCCAACCGAGCATTCGAAATCTGAGCTATCGACTTCGTTGGGCCATTTCCACAGAGGGAAAGAATAACTGGTGCCAAGTACATCATTACTACGATCGAATACGTGACTAAGTCAGCAGAAGTTGAGCCAGTCAAATCTTGTACTAAAGAGATGGCAGCAAAATTCATATATGAGAATATAATTACAAGGTTTGGCTATCCTCTAACATTAATAAGCGACCAGAGAACTCACTTCATGAATGAAACAATTAAAGTCCTACTGGAAAAGTTTTTGATCGACCATATAAGAACAACAACTTACCATCCACAAGCAAATGGGGTAGTCAAATCATTTAACACAACATTACACAAAGGACTCACAAAGATTTTTGGCCTCAATAAAAATGACTGGGATGACAAGATTCCTACAATAGGTTGGGCATATAGATCATCATACAAATTATTGACTAGGAAGACTCCGTTCAAGCTCGTCTACGAACAAGAATTTGTTATCCCTTTACAATTTTAGACCAATTCCGACAGGGTTGTGGTTGTAGCCAAATTTGACGAAAGAAAAAATGTGAACGATCGAATGTATCAATTAAATAAACTAGAAGAAGGAATATTAATAGCAATACATCACCAAGAGGTTTTTAAGCAACAACAAAAAGCGTGGAAGGATCGACATATAAAGAAAAAAGATATAAAAGATGGAGATTTAGTCTTGTTATATGGCAGTCGCATAAAAGGTAAACCCAAAAAATTAGAGACAGTATGGCTTGGACCTTGTGTTGTAAAAGACATTCGACCAACCGAAGCGGTCCAACTCTGAACATTATTGGGGCAACCATTTAAGAAATTAATTAACGGTGCACGTCTAAAGAAGTACCACGTGTAAAAGAAAACAACCCTATTGACAAAATTCAGCAGGGAATTGCCAATAGGAACTGACTAAAGTCAAAAGAATGCAACAAAGTGGTTGAATTCGTCAAACAAATCAACTAGTTATACTTAAGAGAAATAAACCGTGCTTAAATATAATAAACCAAAAAAAAAGGAAAAAATAAGGTATGTGAAATTGAAAAGGTAAAGTATTTAAAGGACCACCATGGCATCAAAGAAAAGCAACAATAAAGCAGAATGGAGAGAGAAATAATCCCATGGTTGAGCCCAAGACAAAATAGCAGAAGATATTCCCGACATTCCACCCCATCAACCAAATTACAAAAATTAATTATGAAAAGAGAATCAAGAGAGAGGATAACATCGACATCAACCGAGCGTAGACTAAGAAAGCATGAATCAAACTAGCATGGCAAACAAAGACATCATTCTGACATAGTAAAACATAGAAAACTGAACGAGCAGACAAGCTACCAGCGACATCGACTAAGTCACCCCAATAATAAATAACAAGACGACTCAAGAATATTGGTTGGTATTCTCACGTACCGACCACGTATAAATAGAGGATACCTCATCGGTCGAGCCCAGGACAACGTCGACCGAGGAAACACCAACTCAGCAAAGAATTTGCATTTAATTCTAGACAGGTAATGGCCGACAAGAACATCAATGACCAACAACACGGAAATGATCATTGCGCAGTCACTCACATAATAGATAATCAAATTGCTACGTGCAACAGCCAATCAAAATACCTATCAATTAATGATTGATGGGACATGAATGAATGCCAGTTGAGCAACAATATAATTTTCCACTCATTCGACTTGGTCATACCACCGATAGTTATGACGTAAGAGTGTAAAATCCAAGAATAGTTGGGTGCATTCAACCCGATGCCTTTTTCTACCGGCTATAAATCTTGAAGAATCCCATGACTTCACTCCCTTTTTATTTTAACCCCCGCAGTTAAGTATAGAGAAGAGTACATAGTCGGTTGAACCCACAAATTCACTAGATTCTCCTGAAACTAGTGATCAAGATCCACAAATGCCAAGGATGAGAGGTTAAATCGGCAACACAATGGAGGGCTCAATACCGAGACAATTTTTTGACCGAGGGACTATGATGTCGCTGCAAATATGGATGCAGAATATTCAACAGTTGAGGAATCATAGAGGAAGCAGATTGGAGAAAAAAATGGAAAAGTTTACAGAATGGGAAATGCATGAAGGAAGTTCGAAAGAAGAAACTGAATTCCTAGAAAATGAAAGAATTAGACACATCCTTGGAGCCCCACAAATCATATGTTGATTAAGGTTGGTTTTCATTGATGTCAAACCTTGAAGAAAGCCCCGTAGCACAAAGGTTTGGGTAATGGACCCAATATTGTTTGATGTAAATATGACTCATTATTGTTTTTTCATGGTTGATAAGAAGTAAATATGGATGAACTCCAAAGTGGTCCCCTTCTGGTGAAAGCCCTCACGGAAAGACGCTTTGTGGAGTAAGAGAACCCATGATTAATTGTGGAATAATGAGATGAAGGAAAGTGAAATTGTCAGGGAAAATATCCTAGATGGATAGTGCTTTTCATGTCATTTCCGGTGGTATGTGGAATGTCACATAATTCCTCACAGTTAGAGAGTTATGGCCATGAGAAGTTGGAAACCCTAGGTTTGGGTAATGGACCCAAGTTTGTTTGATGGGTAATGGTATGAGTTATGATATATTTTCATATAATACTATTCTATATGGATAGTACATGTCATGCCATTTCTGGTGGTATGTATAACGTCACATAACTCCTCAGGGTTTGAGATTTCTGGCCTTACGAAGTTGGAGGACCCTCATATGTCATCTAGAAGCCCCAAAAGGTCAAAGTAGTCAAAGTGGTTTAAGAGATTTTAAAAGGTAAATAATAAAGTGAAGTGATG
>SNQJ01S0034211.1:63874-90057 GCA_010110895.2 Picea sitchensis | reverse complement strand
TGTTTATGCATTTAAATGTGGTGTATGCTTGAGAAGTTTGCATCTATAAATGTTTTTATGGAAATTTTCATAAGTATATTCATCATACTGTGTGCATGCATTTTTAAATTGGTATCAGAGTCGTATACATATTATGTTGATTTGGTAGTAATGTGACTCGACATGGGAGCAAGGTCTTCCACATTTATCACATAAATGTAGTTGGTGCATTACATAAACCAAAAGGCATGACCAACCATTCGTACATACCTTGCCTTGTTTTGAAGGTGGTATTCCAGGTGTCTTTCTTCTTTAACACGTACCTGGTGATATCTTAGTCTGAGATCGAACTTAGTGAAGTAAATGGCATACTACAATTGGTCTAACTAATCATTGATCCTGGGTAGAGGGTACCAATTCTTGAGTGTGATATTGTTTAATTTTTTTGTAGTCAATACATATTTTCTAACTCCCATCCTTCTTGTATATTATGGTGACAAGTGATCAACAAGGTGAAGTACTTGATTGAATTACTCCTTACTCCAACAATTGCTACAACTGTTTCTTCAGTTTGTTTTCTTCCAAAACACACTATCTATACAACCCAATATTTGGTAATGGGGAGTAAGGAAACAACTATATATTGTGCTCTTACGTGGTAACCCTTTAGAATCATGGAACACTCCTTTGTATTCCTTCAACAACTCCTCCAATTGTTGTTTCTTCTCTTTGGTAGCTCCCTATATGGATTCCTTTACTCTTATTGATTCCTCATTTACCCGAGTCTCTCTTAAGAAAATAAATACATACTTCTTATTAGAACTAATCAACTTTTTGGCTTTGTTGGCACTTATTGGAGATATATTTGATTTACCTTTGTGTGCATTGGTGATGTAATATTTCTTGTCCTTGATCATGTTGTGTTGGTTTGATATCTACATGAAGATCACATCTCTCATATACATGTGGGGGATTCCAAACACTACAGCACATACGTCAAGGGGTACTACATCTAAATCCTCTTCATCAATAAAATATGCACTTATAGAAAACTTGATTTTACACTATTTAGTGACTATGATATTTTCATCCTTGTTCACCCATCCCAATGGATATGGTCTCAAATGATCATGAATCTCCAACATTCTTGTTGACCAAATCATCTGCTATGAAGTCGACCTATGAACCAGAATTGAATAAAGCATCTACCTTGGTATTTTTGACCTAGATCTTAATATGGAAGTTTTTTGTCATCTCCTTCTCTTCCTTGTGATGAAGGATACTCAAATTCACCTCCTTATGTACTGAAGTGCAAACAATATTCTCATACACATCCAAGATTCTCTCTACCTAGATTCATGAATCCATTCCTAACAAGTTCTTCTTCTTGGCATCCTTTTTATGACTCTTTGGATTCATCTTTGGATGTAGATTTTAACACTTGTATTTAATGTGACCATCGATATTACAATGGTTGCAATTTTTACTTGGATCCTTTAACTAATGTGCAGTGGATTTCATCTTCTTTTCTTTTCCTTTCCACTTCTTCTTCCTGAGCTTGGAAACATATTAATGGTCTTTCTATTTAGAACCACTTTCCCTCTCTTGCAACCTATGTTCTCTAGGTATTTTGGTTGCATGTAGGACTCATCAATGGTATTTGGTTTGAAGATCATCACTTGCTTTCACAAATGACTATGTAGACCCCCCATATACTTGAGGAATACATCTTCGTTCTTGGGATAGATGCCCATCATGATCACCATCTTCCTAATTTTGATGGTGTACTCTTGCACACTCTACCCTTGCCTCTGCTTGAAATGATGTCAACATGTGCATTTTCCTCTACATACTACTACAAGGAGAACATATTGTAGCAAATGTTTTTACATAACCTCCCCAATTTTTTTTTCCCTTCTCTATTTATAATGGAGGCAGGCGGTTGGAGGTTTTTGCAGAGTTTTTTACCGATGCTCATGTAAGGACACTATGAATCGATGTGCACCTAAAAAAAATTCCCTAGTGCTGAGCTAGTAAGGTGCACCATTAGCCACTATTAAAAACAAAAAAATACATAGTATTGCTTCACTCTAAACAAAGCGCACTGTTGCACGTACACATGACACTCGAGTGCATATAACTGTCAAGTGCACCGAGGTAGTGTAAAAAAAAAACTTTCAAAATCGATTTCCATTATTACATGTCATTTTTTACTTTCAAACTCTCAGAAAAGCATCAGTGCTCACTCTCCTTCCATGGCCACCCCGTTTGAGGTGATTTATAGTCAATTTGATATCCCACTGGTAGATTCCACACATTTCCAAATTTTGGAAAATACCGCAAATTTTCATTTCTTATTTATGGTGCAACCATGCCTCCTTTGTAGATAAGAGACCAGAGAAATTGTTTACTACCTTGTTATTTGCATTTTCATTGGATTAATATTTGAAAATTTCCTAAAATTTGGCCCTTTTTTAGATTTAATTTTTTTAATTCCATGTGGTGTGCTTAAATGCTTCAGGTTTCCCTGGATTCCAGTGCATCTTGTTAATTTATAGGAAGCACCACCGCTAGTGCATATATGATTAATAAATTCACTTATGTAATGCATTGAATGGAATCATAAAAAATGTTGAAAAATAAACATAATGGTACGTCTTCTTGGATGCCCCGTTAATGGTGCATTAGAAAACACAACGCACTGTTAAACAAAATGTCGGTGCTCCAAGACAAATGGAGCACCTGTGCATTCCATTAACTAATCACACTGCCTAGTTTTCAACATGGAAAACTTAACTTGGTGGTGCGTCAAAGTCCACCAGATGCACCGGTGTTGTGTACAACACGACACTAGGAGATATATTTAACAATTTAGCATAGTGGTGCATCTTATGGGTTGCCCTGTTATCGATTCATTCTAAAAGAAAATGCAATGCTAAAAAAAATTGATGCTCCAAGAAAAATGGATCCCTAGTGCTTTATGTTTAACCAACTACACCACGTAGTCTCCATCATAAAAAAATTAACCTAGTGGTGTGTCCGGGTACAAAAAATTCATCGGTGCTATTCATAGCATGACATTGAGCCAAATATTTAACAATTTATCATAGTAGTGTGTCTTATCGAATGCCTTGTTACTAGTGTGTCCTAAAGGAAAACACACTACTAAAAGAGGTCGGTGCTCCAAGGAATATGGAGCACTAGTGCATTCCCTATAACAAATCACAATGCCTAGTTTGCTGCCTAAAAAAATTAACAAGGTGGTGCATTGATCCAGGTGGATATTGGTGGCCACCCACCTATTCCAACTGGCTCCTCTTGATAGTTTTTAGTTCAACACGTTCTTCTATACTTCTTTGTAATTGAGAGTTCTACACTTTCGGAGTTGTCTGAATCCCTACACATATTCCAGGTGGATACTGGTGGCCTCCTACCTAATCCAACTAGCTTATTTTGTATATTTTCATGTCAGCACATCTTGTTGTACTTCCAGGGCCATTTTGGGGCCCTAAATAGTGTTTATTTTGACTCACCATAGTCAAATTGTAGACAATGTCAAAGTTTGACAACGTAATGCATAGTTCTCAAAAATACCTTTCCAACGAGATATCACATGCCTAAAATGAAGGTCATATGAAAAAGTTATGACCCCAGGAAGTTGAGGTGCCAACTTACCCATAGGGGCCCACACAAATTTTCGCGTTTCATATCCTAGGGTTAGGTTTTTGGATATATAGGGTTTTGGTATTCATGAGTAATGTTTTTTTTTGTGAATAAAAAGAGTGCTATAGTGGGAAAGCCCCCCTATGGACTACACTAGGGTTCAATTATGCAGACAGAGCTAACCGTCTAAAGTCTCCTACTTTTAACAACTATCCTGAAAATACCCCACAATCATGCATAAAATACAAAGTATAAGGATCTGGTAGTCTTACCTTAAACTCCACATCCAGTGTCGATCCTTTTGCGTTCAATCGTTTCTCGACTGCAAGTCTCCTCCCAAGGCTAACCTACATTCACCAAAAGACAAATAAGAAACTACGAACATGCATCTTATATATGAATTAGTGGGTTAGATGTCATAACAAAATGAAAATCAAACATAAATATTGAACACATCATATGGCGAGACAAAAAAAGTAATTCTTTATATTAATCTCACAGAGTCACTTACAAAAATGAGATCGACGACTACTCCTCGAACCCAGTCCTGGGCTCCTCTTCACAAATATCCAACTACTTCCACATATCCTTCTTCTCTCATACTTCTCTCTAGAGAAAGGACATAGGCTTATGAATGAGGAAAAAGGAAATAATAGGGAATTCTGGTTCAAAACTCACAATGTGGCTGCAAATTCTTGGGGCAAGGGGGGAAAGTGAAATGGGCAGAGTTTCACTATAGCTATGTTTCTCCTTGGAATGAGACCCCAAAAATTCCTTTTATATGACAGAAGGATGGTTATTCGGTTGGGTGACGAGCTATAGGTGGTGGATTAGTTTGGAAACTACCCAATAGCTCGTAATCTCAACGAATTCCTTGCAACTTTTTGGAGGTATATGTGGGTTGTAGTGGAGCAGCTTGAGTACATATGCAGGATGTAGTGGATTAGCCTGAGTATGTACACATGCTGTAGTGGAGTAGCCTGAGTATGTACGTAGGCTGTAGTGGAGCAGGGTTCGTACATCTTCTAAAAATTGGTTTTTAAGAAGAGCAACTTAGTGATGGCTTGGAAAAAATAGCAAGTAAGAGGGCCAAGTGCAAGGTATACATGTATGGTGAAATTTAGGGTTATAACAGATGCCCCCTAATGTGTGAGGTCAGAAGAGCATCTGATGGCCTAAATACATTACAAAATCTTCACTAATGTACGAAGCGAGTGATCCGGGGACCAGAGTTCGGGAGGTGCCATCTGCAAAAATAACAATTGTCTCATCGAGGCGGGCATACCCATGCTCGGGATGAAATAAATCATGGCTTCCAATCAAATAAACTATAGATCCATGTCATATAACTATATAAAGTGTAGCCGCGAGCACTAAACAACAGATCTACATCTCAAAATCAAAGATATACATGTATAGTATCCATCTTCAAGAAGCCAAATGACACCTAATGGCTGGAGATGAGGCCTTCAGAGCTCTAGCAACAACTTCAACATATTCAAAACTTGGCTAGGAGTGTAATATCAGTGTACAAATTCACTATCTAGAGGTCTTCGACGACTCGTTAGGGAACATACAAGAGGATCTCGATGATCAGACAGAGAACTTCATTGATTTCGAACAAAGACTTGATTGGACTTATGGGGATGGTCGGGCATGAGGGAAAGAGACAAACTGCATAAAGGTCGACTCAAGTTGGGTAAAACTTCCCTTGGACAATAGCACGACTGATGATCAGACTCAGGCAACATGACATTGACATAAGTTCACGATGTAGGAGGCAACGCAAACTCTCCATATGTTTGGAAGGATAATGAAATGGAGGAGGACACAACTCTATGTTACGAGAACAACTTCCTAAGGTCATATTAAATCCCAAATCTTGATGAACAAACAAAATAATGTGCTGTGTCCAAGGGCGACTCATTGTGCTGCCATAAAAAGAAAATACTTTTCCAATCCTCTTTTTGGGGTGTATTTGATTTTTTTGTCCTTTTGAATATTTTGGAGAGCTTGAAAAAGAATAAAAGAATGCTATGTTACAAAGGAGGAATGAGTGTCACAAGAATACTAGTTCCAAGTGCAAGAAACACACTAATGCTCATAACAAGGAGACATGTGCAGGAAAAAGGACACTCGGGAAAACCCCTCCATTGGTCAAGGTGTCAGATCGCAGAGGCAAAGTGCTACAAGGATTGCGTATAAGGCATGCTTCAAAGGTTCAGTTGAGAGCAACATGGATCCGACATTAGGCCAAAAATGCAGGAATGCAAATGCAATTAGCAGGACATGATGAAACCCCCTTCAATGTATTTTTTACGAGCCCGGAGAAGGTAAGCTCGATGGTTTTTCATTTTTAGAGAGTCTGAAAAAACATAAAAGAAGACTCCACTGGGGTACCTTTTTCGAAGATAGACTAGTCGGCTCAAAAAAGGGATAAACTAGCACCGAAAATATGTCTATTCAAAACCATTTTAACGAGTGTGACAAAGACAAGATCACTCGACAATATTTTCAGTTTCAAAGAGTCTGAAAATAGCTTAACTATGGACTCGATGCTTTTTTCTAGATTTAGTCTCCTTAGCCCGAAAAAAGTGAAATTTACTGAGTAGAGATCTCTCGGCGAGACGAATCTCCTGAGGTGTACCTTTTTCATCCTTAGTATAGAAGTCGAAAAAAGGGGTAAAATTATGCCAATAGATGTTTTTCTGAACCAATTAATGAGTGTGAAAGAACAAGGTCACTCGACGAACTTTTCAATTTTAAGGAGTCTGAAAAGAGATTAACTATGGACTCCGTAGAAGATGTTCTTCTGGACTAGTTTAACGAGTGTGAAAGAACAAGGTCACTCGGCTATATTTTCAATTTTAGGGAGTCTGAAAAGAGCTTAACTATAGACTCCGTGGGGGTTCCTTTTTCGTAAATTTAGTCCCTCAGGCCCGAAAAAGGGTTAAACTTATGCCTAAGAATACTCTTCTAGTGAACCAAAGTTTCTAGAGTGTACCTTTGTTCGTAAAATTGACCATCCGGACCAAAAAAGGGGTAAACTACCACCGGACAGACGTCCCTTTAAATTTTAGTTTGGCGAGCGTGAAGGACAACAAGATCTCTCGACAATCTTTTCATGTTTAGAGAGTCTGAAAAAGGGCTTAAAGAAGACTCCAGGGGGCTACGACTCATCTGTGAAACTGGTTCAGGTAGTGCCCACTACTAGGCTCAAACCAAGAGTCTCTTCAATAGTCAACTTGGAAAGTCTCCCAATAGGGAAGATAAAAAAAACCACGGTGTAAGTCCTCCCACGGTATAGAAACTGTAGTCATGGCATCAAGGATAGCCTCATCTGAAGGCAATTCAAAATCCAAGAAATCATGCAAACGAGGGTCGACAGTCCCAAAGGGTGAAGTAAACTGACCATATTCCATATGATGATGGAGGCTCTAGCCAGGACTGGCATAGTCTATCAACGAATAATCACAAGCATGAGGGCTTGAGGATCTGCAAACAATGAGATCAAACTCAGAAGGAGACTCAAGATTACTTGGACCAAGACGGGGAATCAAGGGCTCCCATGCCCCCATTGGATAAACCAATGGATCAATTTTTGAGACCAAGTCTCGAGAAGGAAAACATGATTGTACAGGTTCCTGCTCATAAGCAATTGAAAACCGAGGATAAGATGCCACATAATTAACCCGTGGTGGGGTAGAGTCTACATGAACAATAGGAACAGATAAAGGGGCAGCCTGAACTAACACCGAATTAGGATGGTGATTATCAGATTCTAGCTGGTTGATAGTGACAATGCTTCCATTATGAGGGAAATGCATCACCCGAAAGAGCATAGACACCACAACGTTCATAGAATATACATAATCACACCTGAGAATCATATTGAAATCTAACGGGCCTTGCACCACTATAACATCGACAAGGACAATATTCCCACCTAATGAGATAGGCAAATGAGGAAGAATCCCTAAATATTCACTAGGACGTCTTTCAAAATCCAACAGCTCATGTGAAGCAGACATAAGCTCGGGAGATCCCAAGAATTTCCAAACCGAGGAGGATAAAATACTTGCAGAGGCTCCTTCATCCACAATACATCGATAAATGTTTGTTGAATTAACTTCAACCCTTATTTGAAAAGGTGCAGAAGAAGGAAGACGAGGCTCAACAAGGTCATTCCAATCAAAGGAAACTATCCTAGGGCTTGGAGGGGGTGTGCTCGAAGTGAGCGGAATGCCCCCTTGTTCTGAAAGTACTAAACTAGAAATGCTAAAAACATAGTCGGTAGACACATCACTCCCCAAGAGAAGAGTGGGATCAGTCAAAGACTGCATCGACATGACCACTTTGGTAGGCTCGACACTCAACAAGAGAAGAGTGGGATCAGTCAAAGACTGCGTCGGCGTGACCACTTTCTCAACCAATGGATGAATAGGCTGCGAGACTACATGGTCTAAAGGCACCTCACCCCCTAACAAAGGAGTGGGATCAGCCGATGACTGCATCGGCATGACCACTTTCTCAACCAATGGCTGAATAAGTTGCAATACTACATGGTCTAAAGGAACCTCACCCCCCAACAAAGGAGTGGGATTAGCCGATGACTGCATCGACATGAACACTTTCTCAACCAATGGTTGAATAGGCTACAAGAATACATGGTCTAAAGGCACCTCACCCCCTAATAGAGGAGTGGGATCAACCGATGACTACATTGGCATGACCACTTTCTCAACCAATGGCTAAATAGAATGTGAGGAAACCTTAGAAGACTCAGAATCAGAAGAGCTTGTAGACAGGGACCACAATCTTCGTACCTTTGGAAGGCCAGGGCACAAATGAGTAAGGTGACATGCCTTACAAAGATTACAAGGGAACTTAGGCTTACGTCCTATCTTTCTAGGTTTCTCAACAGAATCAATGCCCCTAACATGACTAGCAGTGGCTAGTTGCACATCTATAACATGACTTGCAGAGGTTGGTGATGGGTCGATAACATGACTTGTAGAGGCTACAAACCTATTACCAGTATGACTAAAAGTGACTGGAATCCCCCCCCCAACATGAATTGCAGAGGGTGTGTGCTTTCCCCCAGCATGACTTGCAGAGGCTGGGTGCCTTCCCCTAGCATGACTTGCAAAGGCTGGGTGCTGGTATTTAATGTGACTTTCATAGGTTGTCAACCTATCTCCAACATGACTGGCAGAGGTTGGTGATTTATTCTTCCTATTCTTCCTCTTTCTACTTCGTTTAGAATTCCGATTACTAGTAACTGTACTTTCACCAGAGGCGGGAGAATGAGGAGGAGAAGACTTTACTGACGAAGGAACATCAACATGGTGCCCATGACATAGAATGCTTAACTGAGAAGCGTCAAGAGCATTTGAGACATTTGGAAAGGTGCCCAACCAAACCGGTAGTCCCACATTCAACCCAGGAATGTACAAAGTGGCCATCAAAGGGACACCAACATTTACGAAGAAAGGAAAAGCACAAGAATCCCCTTGTGAAAGGGTTCCTTGGTTGGTATCGTTGGGAACTTTAGCCATGAATATATTATGCACAGGTTCTCCCCTTGCAGGATTGTTCAAGTCCGTAAAAGTCTCACACACTGACTTCGACGAACCAGTGTTATCAAAACAACGCCTATAAAGAGGCAGCTCCACGTTTCTAAGCGGAAGACCGAAAAGTCCTCACGACTGATGGAGTGGGTGGTATACCAACCTAGGTTAGAGACCCAAAGAAATGACTGAATAACTCACTATGGAAAACTAGGGAGCACATAACACACACTAAAAGTTCCTAAATTAAAATCAATCATAACACTAACTAGTAGGAAGAACAATTACGCCAACCAACACTAGAGAAACTTACTGGTGCAAGTGCAACTCAAACACGAAATGACCCTCTGGGTATACTCTGCAAAGCATGGCTCGATGTCTGCCCTAGGTGCCATGGTATACCCCCACAGTCACCTGTGTAAGTCCCTAAAATAAAGGCAACTATGTTGCCAACTCCTGAACAGTCACCAGGCGGGTATAGTCGACAGTCGGGTGGACCGCAATGAGAAGGGTATGAAGCCCGAAACCTATCGAGGGTATTGAAAACAAGTGTTTTGTAATATGATTGAGGAGCTCGAACGGATTCGAGACCCATGAAGCTCCATGGAAAATTCGATCAACAAAATCCCAAGACAAGTCCTCTATATGTGTTCCCCAGTACTGTCACCAATTCTGCTATAGTGGGAAAAATCCCCAATGGACTACATTAGGGTTATATCGTGCAGACATAGAAAATCATATAAAGTCTCCTACTTTTAACAACTATCCCGACAATACCCCACATTCATGCATAAAATACAAAGTATAAGGATCCAGTAGTCTTACCTTAAACTCCGCGTCCAGTGTCGATCCTTTTGCATTCGGTCGTTTCTCGACTGCAAGTCTCCTCCCAAGGCTGACCTGCATTCACCAAAAGACAAACAAGAAACTACAAACATTCATCTTATATATGAATTAGTGGGTTAGATGTCATCACAAAATGCAAATCAAACATAAATATTGAACACATCATATGGTGGTACGGAAAAAGTACTTCTTTATATTAATCTCACAAAGTCACTTACAAAAATGAGATCGACGACTGCTCCTCGAACCCGGTCCTGGGATCCTCTTCACCAAGAACCAACTGCTTCCACGTATCCTTATTCTCTCACACTTCTCTCTAGATAAAGGGCATAGGCTTATGAATGAGGAAAAAGGCAAGAATAAGGCATTCTGGTTCAAAACTCACAATGTGGCTGCAAATTCTTGGGGCAAGGGGGGGAATTGAAATGGGCATAGTTTCATTGTAGCTATGTTTCTCCTTGGAATGAGACCTCAACACCTCCTTTATATGAAAAAAGGATGTTTATTTGGTTGGGTGATGAGCTATAGGCGGTGGATTAGTTGGGAAACTACCCAATAGCCCGTAATCTCAACGAATTCCTTGCAACTTTTCATTTTTTGCAACTTTTTGGAGGTATATGTGGGTTGTAGTGGAGCAGCCTAAGTATGTATGTGGGATGTAGTGGATAAGCCTGAGTATGTACGCGGGATGTAGTGGAGCAACCTGAGTACGTACGTGAGATGTAGTGGAGCAGGGTGCGTACATATTCTAAAAATTGTTTTTTAAGAAGAACAACTTAGTGATGGCTTGGCAAAAATAGAAAGTAAGAGGGCCAAGTGCCAGGTATGCATGTATGGTAAAATTTAGGGTTATAACAGATTCCCCCTAATGTGTGAGGCCAGAAGAGCATCTGATGGCCAAAATATATTACAAAATATTCACCAATGTACGAAGCGAGTGAGCCCGGGACTAGAGTTCGGGAGGTGCCATCTGCAAAAATAACAATTGTCTCACCGAGGCGGGCATACCCATGCTCAGGATTAAATAAATCACGGCTACCAATAAAATACAATGTAGATCCATGTCATATAACTATATAAAGTGTAGCCGCGAATAATACACAACAGATCTACATCTCAAAATCAAAGATATACATGTATAATATCCATCTTCAAGAAGCCAAATGATGCGTGATGGCTGGAGATGAGGCCTTTAGAGCTCGAGCAACAAATTCAAGATCTTCAAAACTTGGGTAGGAGTGTAATATGAGTGTGCAACTTCACTAGCTAGAGGTCTTCGATGGCTCGTCGGGGAACATACAAGAGGATCTCGGTGATCAGGTAGAGAACTTCATTGATTTATGACAAAGACTTGATTGGACTTATGGGGATGGTCGGGCATGAGGGAAAGAGACAAACTACAGAAAGTTCGACTAGAGTTGGGTAAAACTTCCTTTGGACAATATCACGACTGATGATCAGACTCAGGCAGAATGACATTGACATAAGTTCACGATGCAGGAGGCAACACAAACTCTCCATATGTTTGGAAGGATAACCAAACAGAGGAGGACACAACTCTATGTTATGAGAACAACTTCCTAAGGTCATATTAAATCCCAAAGATTGATGAAAAAATGGAAGGATGTGATTTTTCCAAGGGCGACTCATTGTGCTGCCATAAAAGGAAAATACTTTTCCCATCCTCTTTTTGGTGTATATTTGATTTTTTTGTCTTTTTCAATATTTTGGAGAGCTTGAAAAAGAATAAAATAATGCTACATTACAAAGGAGGAACGAGTGTCGCAAGCATACTAGTTCCAAGTGCAACGGACACACTAATGCTCATAGCAGGGAGACATGTGTAGGAAAAAGGACACTTGGGAAAATTCCTCCATGGGTCAAGGTGTTAGATCGTAGAGGAAAAGTGATACAAGGCTTGCATATAAGGCATGCTTCAAAGGTTCAGTTGAGAGCAACATGGAGCCGACATTAGTCCAAAAACGCAGGAATGCAAATGTGATTAGCAGGACATGATGAAACCCCCTTCAATGTATTTTTTATGAGCCCAGAGAATGTAAGCTCGTTGGTTTTTCATTTTTAGAGAGTCTGAAAAAACATAAAAGAAGACTCCACTGGGGTACCTTTTTTGAAGATAGTCTAGTTGGCTCAAAAAAGGGATAAACTAGCACCAAAAAGACGTCTATTCAAAACCATTTTAACGAGTGTGAAAAAGACAAGATCACTCGACAATCTTTTCAATTTTAAGGAGTCTGAAAAGAGCTTAAATATGGACTCGCTGTTTTTTTCTAGATTTAGTCTCCTTGCCCGAAAAAAATGAAATTTACTGATGAGAACTCTCTCGGCGATATGAATATCCCAAGGTGTACCTTTTTCCTCCTTAATCTACAGGCTGGAAAAAGGGGTAAACTTATGCCAGTAGATGTTTTTCTGAACCAATTAATGAGTGTGAAAGAACAAGGTCACTCGACGATCTTTTCAATTTTAAGGAGTCTGAAAAGAGCTTAACTATGGACTGCATAGAAGATGTTCTTCTGGACTAGTTTAACGAGTGTGAAAGAACAAGGTCACTCGACTATCTTTTCAATTTTAGGGAGTTTGAAAAGATCTTAACTATGGACTTCGTGGGGGTTCCTTTTTCATAAATTTAGTCCCTCAACCCCGAAAAAGGGTTAAACTTATACCTAAGAATACTCTTCTAGCGAACCAAAGTTCCTAGAGCGTACCTTTGTTCGTAAAATTGACCATCCGGACCAAAAAAGGGGTAAACTACCGCCGGACAGACATGCCTTCAAATTTTATTTTGGTGAGCATGAAGGACAACAAGATCGCTCGATAATATTTTCATGTTTAGAGAGTCAATAAAGGGCTTAAAGAAGATTCCAGGGGGCTACGACTCATGTATGAAACTGGTTCAGGTAGAGCCTACTACTAGGCTCGGACCAAGAGTCTCTTCAGTAGTCAACTTGGAAAGTCTACCAACAGGGAAGATAACACAAACCATGGTGTAAGTCCTCCCACGATATAGAAACCGTAGTCATGGCTTCAAGGATAGCCTCATATGAAGGAAATTCAAAATCCAAGAAATCACACAAACGAGGGTCGACAGTCCCAAAGGGTGAAGTAAATTGACCATATTCCATATGATGATGGAGGCTTTGGCTAGGACTGGCATAGTCTATCAACGAATAATCACAAGCATGAGGGCTTGAGGATCTGTAAACAACGAGATCAGACTCAGAAGGAGACTCAAGATCAATTGGACCAAGAGGGGGAAGCAAGGGCTCTCATGCCCCCGTTGGATAAACCAATGGATCAATTGTCGAGACCAAGTCTCGAGAAGGAAACATGATTGTACAGGTTCCTGCTTAGAATAAATTGAAAACCGAGGATAAGATGCCACATAATTAACCTGTGGCGGGGTAGAGTCTACACGAACACTAGGAACATATAAAGGGGCAGCTTGAACTAATTCCGAATTAGGATGGTGATTATTATATGCCAGTTGGTCGATAGTGACAATGCTTCCATTATGAGGGAAATGCATCACTCAAAAAAGCGTAGACACCATTGTGTTCATAGAATATACATAATCATGCCTGAGAAGCATATTGAAATCTAACGGGCCTTTCACCACTATAACATCGACAAGGACAATTTTCTCACCTAATGAGATAGGTAACTGAGGAAGAATCTCCAAATATTCACTAGGATGTCTGTCAAAAGAAAACAACTCATGCGAAGCAAACACAATCTTGGGAGATCCCAAGACTTTCCAAATAGAGGAGGATAAAATACCTGGCGAGGATCCTTCATCCACAATATATCGATAAATGTTTTTGAATTAAATTCAACCCTTATTTGAAAAGGTGCAGAAGAAGAAAGACGAGGCTCAACAAGGTCATTCCAATCAAAGGAAACCATCCTAGGGTTTGGATGGGGTGTGCTCGAAGCGAGTGGAATGCCCCCTTGTTATGAAATTACTGAGCTGGAAATGCTAAAAATATAGTCGGTAGACACATCACTCCCCAAGAGAAGAGTGGGATCAACCAAACACTGCATCGACATGACCACTTTGGTAGGCTTGAAACTCTCCAAGAGAAGAGTGGGATCAACTGAAGACTGCATCGACGTGACCACTTTATCAACCAATGGATGAATAGGCTGCGAGACTACATGGTCTAAAGGCACCTCACCCCCCAACAGAGGAGTGGGATCAACTGATGACTGCATCGACATGACCACTTTCTTAACCAATGGATGAATAGGCTGCGAGAATACATGGTCTAAAGGCACCTCAGCCTCCAACAAAGGAGTGGGATCAGTCGATGACTGCATTGGCATGACCACTTTCTCAACCAATGGATGAATAGGCTGCGAGACTACATGGTCTAAAGGCAACTCACCCCCCATCAAAGGAGTGGGATCAGTCGATGAATGCATCGACATGACCACTTTCTCAACCAATGGCTGAATAGACTATGAGGAAACCTTAGAAGACTCATAATCAGAAGAGATTGTAGACATAGACCACAATCTTTGTACCTCTGGAGGGCCAGAGCACAAATGAGTAAGGTGATCTCCCTTGAAAATCTTACAAGGGAACTTAGTCTTACATCCTATCCTTCTAGGTTTCTCAACAAAATCAATGCCCCCAACATAACTAGCAGTGGTTGGTTGCACATCTCCAACATGACTTGTAGAGGTTGGTGATGGGTCAATAACATGACTTGCAGAGGCTACAAACCTATTACCAATATGACTAGCAGTGACTGTATTTTCCCCCCCAGCATGACTTGCAGAGGGTGTGTGCTTGCCCCTAGCATGACTTACGGAGGCTTGGTGCTTCCCCCTAGCATGACTTGCAGAGGCTGGATGCTAGTCTTCAATGTGACTTGCAGAGGTTGTCGACCTATCTCCAACATGACCGACAGAGGTTGGTGATTTATTCTTCCCATTCTTCCTCTTTCTACTTCATTTAGACTTCCAGTTACTAGTAACTGTACTTTCACCAGAGACGACAAAAGGAGGAGTAGAAGACTTTGTTGATGAAGGAACATCAACATGGTTCCTGTTTCCCCCAAGGACACACCGAGTGGATTGAAGATTTCTTCCACGTCTCCCAGGTGTGTATAAGGCGGCAACAGTGCCCATGAAATAAATTGCTTAACTGAGAAGCATCAAGAGCATTTGAGACATTTGGAAAGGTGCCCAACCAAACTAGTAGTCCCACATTCAACCCAGGAATGTACAAAGTGGCTATCAAAGGGACACCAACATATCCAAAGAAAGGAAAAGCACAAGAATCCCCTTGTGAGGGGGTTCCTTGGTTGGTATCGTTAGGAACTTTAGCCATGAATATATGATGCACAGGTTCTCCCCTTGCAGGATCGTTCAATTCTGTAAAAGTCTCACACACTGATTCCGATGAACCGGTGTTATCAAAACAATAACTATAAAGAGGAGGCTCCACGTTTCTAAGAGGAAGATCGAAAAGTACTCACGACAGATGGAGTGGGCGGTCTACCACCCTAGGTTAGAGTTCCAAAGCAATGAATGACCAACTCACTATGGAAAACCAGGGAGCACAGAGCACACACTAAAAGTTCCTAAAGGAAAATCAAGCAGAACACTAACTAGTAGGAAGAACAGTTATGCCAACCAACACTAGAGAAACTTACCGGTGCAAGTGAAACTCGGACAAGGAAGCACCCTCCGGGTATACTCTGCAAAGAGTGGCCCGACGTCTTCCCTAGGTACCACGGTATACCCCGCAGTCACCTGTGTAAGTCCCTAAAATAAATGGAACTAAGTTGGGTGGAACGCAATGAGAAGGGTATCAAGCCCGAAACCTATCAAGGGTATTGAAAGCAAGTGTTCAGGAAGATGACTGAGAACCTCGAACGGATTTGAGACCCACGAAGCTCCATGGAAAATGCGATCAACAAAATCCCAAGATAAGTCCTCTATATGCGTTCCCCAGTACGGTCACCAATTCTGCTATAGTGGGAAAACCCCCCTATGGACTACACTAGGGTTCAATCATGCAGGCAGAGCTAATTGTCTAAAGTCTCCTACTTTTAACAACTATCCTGACAATAGCCCACATTCATGCATAAAATACAAAGTATAAGGATATGATAGTATTACCTTAAACTCCGCGTCTAGTGTCAATCCTTTTGCGTTCGGTCATTTCTCGACTGCAAGTCTCCTCCCAAGGCTGACCTTCATTCACCAAAAGATAAACAAGAAACTACGAACATGCATCTTATATATGCATTAGTGGGTTAGATGTCATAAAAAAATGTAAATCAAACATATAGATTGAACACATCATATGACGGGACGAAAAATGTACTTCTTTATATTAATCTCACAGAGTCACTTACAAAAATGAGATCGATGACTGCTCCTCGAACCCGGTCCTGGGATCCTCTTCACCAATATCCAACTGCTTCCACGTATCCTTCTTCTCTCACACTTCTCTCTAGAGAAAGGGCATAGGCTTATGGATGAGGAAAAAGACAAGAATAGGGAATTCTGGTTCAAAACTCACAATGTGGCTCAAATTCTTGGGGCAAGGGGGGAAAGTGAAATGGGAAGAGTTTCACTATAGCTATGTTTCTCCTTGCAATGAGACCCCCAAACCTCCTTTATATGACAAAAGGATGTTTATTCGGTTGGGTGACGGGCTATAGGCAGTGGATTAGTTGGGAAAATACCCAATAGCCCGTAATCTCAACGAATTCCTTGCAACTTTTCATTTTTTGCAACTTTTTGGAGGTATACGTGGGTTGTAGTGGAGCAACCTAAGTACGTACATGGGCTGTAGTGGAGAAACCTGAGTACTTACACAGGTTGTAGTGGAGCAACCTGAGTACGTACGTGGGGTGTAGTGGAGAAGGGTGCGTACATCTTCTAAAAATTGGTTTTTAAGAAGAGCAACTCAGTGATGGCTTGGAAAAAATAGCAAGTAAGAGGGCCAAGTGCCAGGTATGCATGTATGGTGCAATTTAGGGTTATAACAAAGAGGGAAAATCCTATTAAAACTTTTTCAATAAAAAAAATCACACGACAAAAGTCTGCCAGCTGTTCCACCAAATCAGCGGAAACCAGAACAGATGGAACACTATGATGTCATTGTCAAAATTGTCAATCTGCCATATCCCCTGCCAAATGGAAATCAGGGCAGGTGGCAGATTTGAGTCTGTGCACTACTGTGCAAAGAAACCATGAATATTAAACTGGAAATTAACAGTCAAGTTGTAAAACAAGGACATGAACATGACTATGAAATTGAAACTGCGTTGTAGCAACGCAAGGAGCCTAACTAATAGCCAAGCCATTGAGTTACCCATTTTCATCAGAGGTTGCATCATTGGGGTCGCCCCTGAGAGGGGCATTCCTAGGCTGGAGCACAAATGGCCTGATGAAAGTCAGACACCTCTGGGATGCTGGTGCATTCGAGTAAGCCTTATACATCATATCAATTCATTGATGCATGAGGGTATCACAATAAATTTGATCTTCCATATGGATTATGAGTTCAAACACGAGTGCTAGCTACTCTGGATGGAAAAAGGGCGGTGGTTCCTGTCAAAGATCTGGTATTTTCGTGAGTGGTGGTGGTTCCAGGATTGGGCCACCCTCCACCTCCAAGCCACCGACTACCGCCGCCTCGCCTGAATCCTTCGCTATCTCGAGCCTCTCCTCCATCCCATGCTCCTCCATTGCTTCCGCCTCACCTGGATTTTTGAATTGCGTGGTGTCCTCGGGGTCGAGCTGGAGGAATTCATCCTCAATTATGAAAGTGTGTTCTTCGTTGGCCTCTCTCTTGGGATGGAGGCTTTTTGGAGCACTAGTGCCTGCTGGAAATTGGCCGAGGGTTGCCGATTGTCTAGAACAGTAAAGAGGAGGGATTTCAGAGGGAACATGATTGGTTCCTCTAGAATCACCTCCTTTGCATACTCCATCGGTGACGTCCTGGCCTTCTTCTTGCGCTGAGTGTCGGATATGGATAAGGCCCACTCCAGTTGTTCCCTCCTCCTTTGTCTAGTGAAGAAACTATGCCAGGTAGGGACGCGAGGCGACCTGCCTCTTTCCCTCGACATGGAGGAGCAAGGGAGGGTGCATTCATGAGTAATTTTAAAAAGGACTTTAGAGCCTCATTTTAATCATTTTGCTTAGACGAATGCACGTAGTAGTTATATTTATTCTCAGAGATAACTACCACCATTCAAGCAAGTGTTTCAGTTCTGCAGTTTTACAGTTTCGACCTATTTCATTTATTTAATAATAGATAGTGTTCATTGGATATTTGTGTTGTTCTCTATATCTCTGTGTTTATTGTATTCATTCTATTAAGAAGTTCATTCCGCTCCTAAATCCATATCATGCACCAAAGTCTAAGAAATGCATCGGTGTTGTGCACAACACGATATTGTGCACAACACAATATTGTGCAGAAACATTTAATATTTTGCATAGCGGTGTGTCGTATGGAACACCCTGTGGCCGGTGCATTCTCGTACACAATGCACTACTAAAACATCAATGCTCCATAAAACATGGATCCTCGGTGCATTATATATAACACATCGCCTCGAAACCCGCATAAAAAGTATGGGGAGCGATGTGTCTAAGTCTAACCAATGCATCGGTGTCATGCACATCATTGCACTGCCCGACATATCTCACATTTATCCTAACAATGTGTCTTATGAGATGCCCTATTTCTACTGTGTTATAAAATTGAGTGCACCACTAAAATACATACTGGTTCTCCAAGAAACATGGAGCCCCTGTGCATTTCTAGAATCAACCACACTGCATTACACATAACATAGGTAAAATGGCATAGCGATGCTTCTTGTCGGAATCCCCATTACTGGTGTGTTATAGAACACAATGTACCACTAAAATACATATTGGTGCTTTGTTTTTGATATAACACACTGGTCACAATGTATATTATCTATTATAGGTGCACTAGTGTAATGTCCCCAAGGCCGAGCCCTATTGTAAATCTTGTTTATGAAATGAATTGTAAATATGTTTTATAGGCTGGTGAGCCGAGTTTATATAAGATAGTGGGATTATGTGATTGTTAGGCCAGAGAGCCTAAGTGTTGAAGGCCAAGAGCCTGATTTTGTACCTATATTTATGCGAAACAATAATAAAATATAAACACTACCGCGTTCAGACTGACCATGATGAATGAGTGATGGGGGACTAAGCTTCCATAGAGTGGGCAAGGGATTAGGGGCTGGAAGGTGGGAAGAGGGGCTAAGTGTTGAGCCTAGGGCTTAAGTCCTTGGGAATAATATTTTAATATTATTCCAAAAGACATGTGAATTATATGCTTTTATCATAAGTTCTTGGCAAGGGGAAAACATGTGCAAAGGGGATGCATGCTGATGGAACGCATGCAGTTTCATGGGTGACAAGTGTCAACCCAGGTGCATGAAAATAAAACGGCTGAGATGAGTCGTGACGGGGGTTATTTTCCCATTCCACCATCGACCATCTGAGGGGGGAGCCCATCTGACCTCTGCAAGAGACCCTCATGCAATTCTGAAACGATGGGAAAAGCCTGTGTTGATTCCAGGGAAAGCCGATGTTTGTTTCTGAAAAGCTGGTACACCCCCTTCTGTTCTGAACCATCGAGTCTGAGTCAACCCCTGCATGCAAAACTTGTCACACATCCCTAAGAACCATAGAATGAGTCTATCCTGTGTTGCGAGATTGAGAAAATGGAACTGTCCCGTTCCTGCTAAGCCTGGTTATACGGTTGCACCTGGCTGTTGTTGACCTGGGGTGTTCGTGTCTGGATTCCTATTGTCTATGGTGGACGTGTAGTGTTTGACCCTGTGTGGCTTGTTGGCTAGTCATTCAACACACTCTCCAGGTGAGAGAGGTGGTTGAAGTTGGATGAACATGTTGCTTGGCCCGTGAGTGACTCTCTCCAGGTGAGAGAGTGCACAGAGGAAGGAGAGAACTCCTAGAAGGAACCTTGTAGCTGCCACAGAGCTCGGAAACTTCCGGTCTGGTCTGTGGCTGAAACCCAAGGAAAGGGAGGTTAGCAGCCGAAGGACTGTCTAGGTGATAGAGAAGGTGTATACTCTCGGGGTGGAATAGTCATGTGGAGAAGGAGAGTTTATGGGCAGTGAGTATGAGTGGTTCTTGGGAGAGAATTCCTTCCTTGTGCCCGTGTGTTTTCCCTATAACCTCAGCCTAGCCCAAGATTCCTTGCCTTGGGGTGGAGCTTAGTCCCAACTCGGGGGTGACCTACTGCTGAGCTTGATGAGCAGCGCAGTCTAAGGCTAGGAGGTTCATGGAAGGCCTGCACCTGGTTGGTGGAATAACCAACGTTTTCAAATATAAGTACCAGATGATGTTTCAATTATGTTACTGCATGTCTGTGTATTTATAATTATCATATATTCTGCTGTGCATATGAATTAATGTTAAAGCCATTGTTTATTTATAATAACAGTAATTCTTATGCTCACTCTGAATTTAAATGTGTTTAACCTTTAAATGCATGTCATATATATATATATATATATATATATATATATATATATATATNATGAAATAACACCTGCCCGAATGATGGAAAGGGGGTGCGACAGTATGGTATCAGAGCGTTACAACTATGAGAGATGAGAGAGGTTCTATAGTATGGTATCAGAGCGTTACGACTATGAATGATGCGAGAGGTGTTACAGTATGGTATCAGAGCCCGAGTTTCGACGTTGAGCCTAGATGGGCCAGATAAGGGTCTTTGAACCAAGAGTTTGAGGAGGAATTGTGTCTGGAGGACCAATTTCGGACCTTTGAGTGCTCCTGAGTGACAAGGAGATTACTTGACCATGATTACAAAGCTCAGGAGGTGTAGTGGTGTTATGAAACCACAACTGGTGTGGTATATGGCCACAGGGAGAGAGGACTCCACACCAGAAGTGTTGGAGCCGTAGGATCTATTCAGGAAAAAGGAGAACCCTCGTGACCGTCAGATCTGGAAAATGTTCGCAGGGTTTAAAAACCCTTTGGAGTTGCACAGGAACGTGGAAATTGCGATATGCGAAACCCCGAATTTGTCAAGACCGTCCATCGGGGGGGAACACGTGGCTGTCGAACGGTGTTTCGGCACCCGGGAAACCAAAAGAGAAGAACCTTGTCTTCGCAAGTCGCGAAATAGCGAAACCTGAAATGATCTACATCGTAGATCGTAAGATAGGAACTCGACCATTGGATCAAGTGGAAGGGTAGACAATAATTTCGGATTTTTGGCAAACGAAATTTCGAGAGGTGTGGAGGCATGAACTCCCGATGCCCGAAACGCCGAAGGAATCTGTGCCGTAGATTTGAGAAAGGTCTAATCATTGTATTTCACTTGGAATGGACATGGACACATGGGTGTATACCACGTGCCAGTGGGACAAAATAAAGTGAGGATGGTGGGACCCGATGACATCACCATAGATAACGTGGACCCTTCTGAGGGGGCCACTCGCCACTGTAGTTGTGGAGATAGTTGTGCTAGGTGGGCACGGAGGGTAAAGTAAATTGGGATTTTGGGATTCACAAAGGAGAAGCACAAGGTCTCAACACTCCAACTCGCGAAGTCGTAAGTTGCGAGAGGTGCTAGCACTTAGCCCTAGCCTACGGTTATATGTAGCAGGCACTAGCGAGGAGGGAGCCATACCCGTATCGCATCTCGGGTATCAGCGTTTAGAGGAAGAAGAGTTGAGGGTCTTCGACTCGCGAACTCACGAAATCACGAAGTTGTGAAAGGTGCCTTTGGTTACGAGGGTAGGGAGAAAGAGGGAGCTATCACCCGAAAGCGATTATGAGAGTCTCATGGACTGAGACCCTGAAACCAAAAGTCCTGAAAATTGTAGAGCCGAACAGAGCTCAGAAAACTTAATGGAATCGAAATGTTTTTCTTGTTCATGTTGGTTTATGAATGTTGTAAGTTTTCTTGAAGGTTTAAGGGCCTGACAAACTTTGGTTGATTGCACCTTGTGTGTGCAGAGTTCAACGAGTGTCAAGACAATCGTGAATCTACGCCGAGTATAGAAATGGAAGAGGTGTTGATTGCCTCCATTTTAGAGAGCGAAAGTGAAGGAAGGGATGTCAACCTGGGAGTCGAAGGATCGAACTACAATGGGAACATAAGAGAATTGGATAAGGAAGGACATATGATGAAACTCATTGAAATATTGCAGAAAGATTCCCAGGCTCATCGAGCTGATAGCCGAAAGTTCATGAGGGTCAGGGATCAACATGGAGAATTCAACTTAAAAGTGTTGAAGAACCTGGAAAGAATAGAAAGGAAGTTGGAGAAGAGGAGTGGCTCAAGAAAGATAGAGAGTCGCAGGACCCCTGAGAGAAGAAGAAGATCGAGGAGTAGTAGCCGACATCATCGTCGCTCCCCAAAGCATTCCAGCCGGGAAGCACACAGTAGTTCAATCCCGTCCCCTACTAGAAAACATCGAACATATGGAAGGGATGAATTGAAAGGAGAGATGAACAAGATCAATCCTCCAACATTCGATGGAGAACATAAGAAGGAGGAAGATGCCGAAACATGGTTGCTAGGCATGAGGAAATATTTCCAACTACATAATTATTCCCCTCGTGCAAAAGGAAGAATTGCGATGTATCAACTAAAGGGAAAAGCATCCATGTGGTGGGATCAGTTTGTGCGGGTGCAACACATCAGAGAGAAATATATCACTTGGAAGGAGTTCGAGGGGTATTTCAAGAAGAAATACCTGACCAAAAGGTATTATGACCGAAAGATGAAGGAGTTCTTCGAACTCAAGTTGGGCAGCATGACCATCGATGAATACGAACGAAGGTTTTTGGAATTACTGAAGTATGTTCCGTTCATCAAAGAGGAGGCTGTCAAGATTAAGAGATATTTGAGTGGACTACCACCTTCTATTGGTGACAAGATTCAGTATGATGATCCTAAGACTATGGAAGAAACAATAATAAGGGAAAAATGCTTATATGAACAACAAAGAGAAAGGACTACTTTTCGGAAGGCTCGGGTTGATCAGAAGAAGTTCAGGAAAGAGCAGAGGCAGAAGGGAAACAAGCCTCCCTTTTTCAAAAACATTCCTCAGGGACAACCATCTTTTAGAAAGCCCAGGAAGGCTGAAGTGGGTGAGCAAATGCCCAGACCACCACCTATGGAGTGTTGGGGTTGTAAAGGGAACCATAGGTACAGGGACTGCCCCCACAGAAAATATAAAGCGAGAACCGTCCACAATGTTCAACACGCTGAAACAGTGGAGGATATGGGTAGAAGGATTCCAAGGATCTACATAGCCCTAGACAACAACCAAGCATAATTTCAATCGCACATGATTGAAGTGGAAGGTATGATCAACAACCGACCATTTATTATTTTAATTGATTCTGGGGCTAGCCATAGTTATGTATATCCTAGGGTGGTGGAAAGTTTGCATTTATGAAGAAGCAAACATGAAAGGTCTTGGTTAGTGCAGTTGGCTACAGGAACCAAGAGGAAGGTCATTGAATTGGTTAAATCATGTTCAATAGACATGAATGGATTGAGCACGAAGGCTAAATTGAATATTCCGCCTTTAGGCTCTTATGACTGCTTAATTGGGATGGACTGGTTGGACCAGCACCATGCCCTCCTGGACTGTCATAAAAAGAGGTTTACATGCCTGGATGAGGAGGGAAATTGGAAAACAGTCCAAGGAATTCCCAGAGTTGTGGCTGTTAGAGAAATCTCAGCCATGCAACTGAAAAAGTGTTACAGGAAACACTGTCAATTATTTGCAGCCTATGTGGAGGAAGCATCCAGAGATGAAGTCTCAAGAATTGGAGACGCCCGTGTGGAGGAAGCATCCAGAGATGAAGTCTCAAGAATTGGATACCATGAGGTACTCACAGAGTTCAAGGACGTATTTCAGAAGGTACCTGGACTACCTCCGAAGAGAGACATCGATTTTTTTATGAATTTGATGCCTGGAGTAGCTCCGGTGTCGAAATCTCCTTATAGAATGAGTATGCCAGAGATGAAAGAGTTGCAATTGCAGCTCAAAGAGATTTTGAAGAAGGGGTACATTCACCCTAGCATGTCACCTTGGGGTGCCCCGGTCCTGTTCGTGAAGAAGAAGGATGGGACATTGAGGCTATGCATTGATTTCCGACAGTTGAACAAGGTAATTGTCAAGAACAAGTATCCTCTGCCGAGGATCAATGATCTTTTTGATCAACTGAAGGGTGCATAAATATTTTTGAAGATAGATCTCAGATTAGGATATCATCAGGTAAGAATAAAGGATGAGGATATCAGAAAGAACTCCTTTAGAACAAGGTACGGTCATTACAAGTTCACAGTGGTGTCGTTTGGATTGTCAAACACACCTGTTGTTTTTATGTGCTTGATGAATGGTGTATTCATGAACTATTTAGACAAGTTTGTCATAGTCTTCCTGGATGAAATATTGGTGTATTCCAAGTCAGAGGAAGAGCATGAAAAACACCCGAGGATGGTGCTGCAAGTGTTGAGAGAACACCAACTGTATGCCAAGTTGAGCAAATGCTCATTTGATCGAAGACAGATCCATTACTTGGGACATATTATTTCAGAAGAAGGGATCGCTATGGATCCTGAGAAGGTTGATGCCATCCGAGAATGGTCAATGCCAAGGAATGTGATAGAAGTTAGATCCTTTATGGGTCTGGCGGGCTATTATAGAAGGTTTATCGCAGGGTTCTCAAAGATAGCTCACCCTATCACTTCCTTGCAAAGGAAGGAGAAAAAGTTTCAGTGGACTGAAGAGTGTGAAGAGAGTTTCCAGCGATTGAAGTAGCTGCTAACCAGCGCTCCAATCCTGATAATTGCAAACCCAAATATGGATTTTGTAGTGTGCACAGATGTGTGTAAGGAAGGGTTGGGAGGAGTTCTCAGCCAAGATGGATTTGTAATTTGTTATGAGTCCAGGAAATTGAAAGACCATGAAAAGAATTATGCCACTCATGATTTGGAGCTGGCAGCAATTGTCCATGCTCTGAGGAAATGGAGACATTACCTCATGGGAAGAAGATTTAAATTGAGAACAGACCACCAAGTATGAAATATTTGTTTGAGAAGCCAACCTTAAACGCTAGACAAAGAAGGTGGTTGGAGTTTCTGTGTGAATATGACTTTGATATCAAGCATATCAAAGGGAAGGAAAACAAGGTGGTTGATGCACTCAACAGAAAGGTGCATGAATTGCATGCTATAGCCATTATCATGTACATGACAGATATTAAGGATAGAATTTTGGAAGCTGCAAGTACCGATTTGCAGTATAGAGACTTGGTAGCAAAGCTACAACAGCGTGAGAGACCACAAAAAGAGGAAAGTTACACCTTGGGAGCTGATGGAATACTTCTGTACAAAAATAGAGTGTATGTACCCAATGTCCAGGATTTGAGACTTGTGATTCTAAAAGAAATGGATAATGTGACATATGTTGGACACCATGGATATCAGAAGACTATGGAAACAGTCAAAAGACATTACTTTTGGTCGGGTTTGAAGAGGGAGATTGGTGAATACATTGCCAGATGTATGGAATGCTAGAAAGTTAAGGCTGAGCATAGGCACCCAGCAGGGTTGCTGTAGCTTTTACCCAGTCTGGAATGGAAGTGGGAAGTGGTGACCATAGATTTTATTGTAGGATTGCCCAGAACGAGCAAGCAACATGATTCGATCATGGTGGTGGTGGACAAGCTTACAAAAACTGCTCATTTTATTCCACTGAAAACCACTCACAAGGTTGCTGATATCTTTTGAAAAGAAGTGGCACGCTTGCACAAAATTCCTAAAACGATTGTGTCTGATAGGGACCCGAAATTCACCTGGAATTTCTAGAAAGGACTGTTCAAAGGATTCATAATGAATCTAAATTTTAGTACAACGTATCATCCCGAGTCTGATGGACATACAAAGAGGGTGAACAGAGTAATAGAGGACATGCTGAGAATGTACGTGATGGACAAACCAACAAGATGGGAAGACTACCTGCATTTGGTAGAATTTTACTACAATAATGGGTATCATGCATCATTGAAGATGAGCCCATT